>NAVB01000037.1:0-76466 GCA_002179805.1 Acanthamoeba lenticulata | reverse complement strand
TATTTTTATCAACAGGATGAAGACATGAGTATTGCCGTCGTGTCTGGAGATGTCTTTCTTGCTTGGTTTCACGAACTTGCGCCCTACTTGTCCCTGGTCATGCCCAGGTGAGCCACGCAAAGGCGCTTTCCATCTTGGTGTGGCAAGGTGAGCTCTTGAAAGACATTTCAATAACGCAATCATTCTCACTCATAAACAGGATCATCGACGTGCTGGTGCACAACATGACCCTGCCCCCGTGCCAGGTCAAGCCTCTCCTTACCCTCGGAGTCGAGAGCGTGTTGGCCAACTACGCCCAGTGCCAGCCCCACCTGTCGCTCTTGCCCCACGAGCTCCAGTCGCAAGTCGAGCAGGCGATCGGACGCAAAGCTTGTGCGTATCTGCCCTGACGCCGTCTTGCAGGTCAAGTGGAGCGCGCCGATTGACCTGTCGCGCGTGGGTGGCAGTGCACGAGAGCGCTCGAGCGTGGCGCCGCAAGGTGAGGAAGAGGAAACAGGAAGAGGAAGGAGGCGAAGTTGAAAAAGAAGAGGAAGAGGAAGATCAAGTGGAGGAGCTGCGACCAACCGCCACTCGATGCCTCACCATCCTCCTCCTTGGCAAGCGCTTCCGCTCGTCCGTGCAGGACCAAGTCTTGCGTGCTGCACTTTCTCTGGCCAAACCCGGCAGCTCGTGGCAACAACGGTTCAAACACACCACACCCCGTCCTACAATGCTATGCTCCAGCTGACAGTGTGTTTGGCCAGGGAGTGTGCCGTGTACGTGCTGGGCGTTGTTGGTCCCCACGTGAGCATGCACGTCCTCGAGTCGGCACATGATGCTGGTCTGCTGGCCACGGTCATGCTGTCGCTCTCGGCTCCCCAGGTCAACATCCACGCTCACATGCGTTGCTTTGCAACGTCTCTTTACGCTCATGCGCTTGTCTTTTTGGTGCAGGACAAGTTGCGCGCCACCGCCGCATGGACCGTGAGCCAACTGGTCCCAGGCCTGCTGTTGGACACCAACCAAGAGGCCCTGAGCCTTTTCGACCTGCAGGCCGCGTTTGATGCGATCTTGCAGCTGACGCGCGACCAACATCCGCTCGTGTGCCGCTCAGCTTTCGCCACACTGGTGAAGATGAAACAGCACGGCATTGCGCGCGTCTACCCAGACGCCGGCCAACGCATGGCAGAGCAGTTTCTGACCGAGGGCTTTGGCGCTCTGGTGGTACGTTGTCCACCTTGTTGTTTTGTCGTTGTGGGCAGGACACACTTGACCTGACTGGCGCGTTTGTGGGGGAGAGGACAGGACCAGACGATTCAATTGCGATTCCTGGGGGCCGTCTCTGGCGTACTCAAACGCCCGGACGCGCGTAATCTCGACCTGGAGCTCCGCATCTTTGGTCGTTGGATCGACTTTGTGGCAGACCTGCTGGGCGCCGCCGCGAAGGAGCAACAAGACACTTGTGGGAACGCAGACTCGGCAACGCTCCGAATCCTTGGCGATGCCCTCAGTCAGCTGCGTGTCATCGTTTCCCGACTCGTGGTTTCGCCGTTCAAAACAAACGAAGAAGCGGCCTTTTTGCTCTGCTTCGATCGGTTTGCTGGGCTCTTGGCAGGCGCCCTGGCCTTTGGCCTGACGCTGGAGGGTGTCGGCCACGTGATGGAGGCATGCTTCATCCTGTACGATGACATCCTTGCCAATGACTTCTTCAACGGTCCGACCAGCCGAGTCTACGAGAAGTGCCGCGAGATGTTGGAACGCGCCATCCCCCTGGAGACCCTGCTGGCCGTGATCCACAGATATTGCAGGGTTCGTACTCTTCTGCACATCTCAAACGGGCTGCTGACCGGGCTGGTGTTGCCAGGAGTGCTGCACAAGCTTCAAGCTGCTGCGTCACCTGGTCGATAGCAATCCAGACAGGCTGAGGCCCATGGTGGAGCAGCTCGAGACCATCTTGCTCACCTTTTTCAACGGCCTCATCCTCAATCGGCCTGACGATGCAGTGCAAGCGTTCGGTACGCTCGTTGTCGTTGCGCAACCACAGGCGCTCATGTGTATTGCACGAAACAGGCACGGTTGTTTCAAGGCTGCCAGAGCTGCGGATGGACCGGTTGGCGGCCTGTGTGCCGTCGCTCTGCTACACCATCCTCCTGCTCGGCATGCATCGATCGTCACACGTACCTCATAATCTGCGACGTACACTGTTCGTGCACGCCGTCAAGGAAGTCGGGCATATCGAACCCAAGTTCCCGAGCAACTTGGTCAAAGTCGCCCTCTCGGTTGGGTTCCCCAACTTGTTCCTTCCGCTCGTCCAGCAGCACTCTGGGGCTGGAGGCGCCGAGGTACAACTAACTGCCAACAACGCTGGAAAGCTATTGGTCTTTTTCCTCGACCAACTGGACTGGATCCTCCGCAACGACCAAGTCTCGTTCGACGCACACAATCGGAGTCTCGTGGCAACAACGCTCAAGGGCCTGGCCCTACAGGCAGGCGACCTTGCGCTTTTGCTGAAGGATGGTGGCCACGCACGGTGGGCGCAGGTGGCAGCCTATTTTTTGGATGGAGACACAGCCAACGTGGAAGCGAGCGTACACCCACTCGTGGTTGCTCTTCGCGCGTCCCAGTGAGTAAAGATCACAAGTACGCCTACAGCAAAATGACGGCGTCCATTAAGTCCACTCCGCCTTTTGCACGCCCGCGAATCGTTACCTTACCATCCGCCTGGCTCGCTGTCTTCCTTGTCTTAACTTCGCTGTTCGGATGGGAAGCGGTGCTTTCTGCGCAGTATGGCCGTATCCATTAATAAAAGGACGCCATGTGTATCTGGCGAGCAGGTTGGGTGGGTTGAGGGCCGCGGTAGGCCGATCGAGTGCCAAAGCTGCTCACGTTGCGGCTCGTCTCGCCGTCGAATCCACTCTGTGCCTGGACACTCTTGAGTCTTCTTTTGTGAAGGGCGCAATTTGCTTGGCCAAGATATGAGCACAAGGAAGCTCATGAGAAGGAATGCCACAGTTCCCCCGCTTGAGCGCCTCTTCATTGCCTTTTAGAGGTATCTGTAATAATCACCATGAACTTGTGTTTTTAGCTGATGTATTAAATGGAAACACTGATCACAAACAGGGCGCTGGGTGAGCACAAAGCTTTACATGAGGAGGCTGCATTTGGAGGGCAGCTTGCCTCCTCCATGTGGCCTGTTTTTCTTTTGGTGTGAATGACCAACACCTTGCAGTATGCCAAGCCGCTGCAGCTCCATGTATGCCACACCTGCCCTCCTCCGGGACGGTGTGTGTAAGGCCTGGAGGAGTACGTGCGCAACAATAACAACAAAGACAGTGACGGTGACGCACCACAAAAGGCCTGCTCCACATTTATGTCGCATTTGGCACTTGTTTCCAGGAAGGGCACGGGCCTCCCGCCCAAGTCGAGGCTCCACCTGTGCGCCAGTGCCGCGCCCTCTTTATGTGACACCTGTCGCTCTGCTGCGGCCTCGACCAGATCCACCTTGTTGCCTGAGGGTGACCATGACATTGAAACCAACAAACATCAACAGAAGCAACGACAGCATGGGGGAAACAGATGAGGAGGGGAGATTAGGTTGAAGGGTGGCCTAGATAGGTTCAGAAGAAACGAACCAACAAGCAATACACTCATGTTGTCCTCTTCCTTTGCACGTAGGAGGTGTTTTTTAAAAAAGCTCTCCACTGTGTGGGCAAGTGATGTGTAGCAAGAGTCAAGCACAGATAACAGCAATAGAGAGGAGAAGGGTGCTGTACACTCAGTGAAGGTGCTGCGCCTTGTCACATCATAGATCAGCACAAATGCTTGGCACATGTGGATCCACTTTTTGTGTTGATACACATACAATCAGGACAAAAACAGGTGCAGGGAACTGGTGGTGTGTATACCTGATTATATATGGGTGTATACTCCTCCTGTCCAGCTGGGTCAAGGATATCCTATGTGCATAGTAAATAAATATAACCATTATGCTAACAGTCAAGTAGAAATAGATACCATCAATGTCACATGATTATTGATGACCCAAGCCTTTTGGAAAATGTCCTCTGGAGACATAATCCACATCATGTTTACCACCATTAGCTTCATCATCAAACATCAATCTTTATCAAAAGCACCAATGGTTGGGTCGTAGTGAGCAATAAAAAGTCCTGTAACAAACTTGATGGTGAGGGCTGACTTGCCCACTGCAGCTAAAAATGTTGGGTCAGTCATTTTTCATTGATTGTTTTTTGATTGTGAGAGGGGTGGGGGCTGCATACTGCTGCCAAACACCATGATCTGCACTTTTGTCTTGGTATCATACACATTGGGTACGTCTTTGCAGATTTTCAGCTAGGTGCAGTACACAACAAACAATTCAGCACTGGAGCTTTCAACAGAAAAGAGAAAAGAGAGAAAGAGGGGGTACATTGTATAATGGATTGCTCATCAGCCAGGCCTTGACCTGCCCTTTGGAACTTAAGTCCTGCTTTGTGGGGAGATGGGACAGGGCATCTTGGAGGAGAGCGGCCAGATGGGGACGCCAGAGGGCGTCATCCTCGGCCAGCTCGCGCCAGGCCTTGCTCACGCATGGCACCACGCCACCCAGGTGGGCCAACGGCACAAAAGAAAGCACATGGAGAACCAGTTCTGTGGGCAATGCCTTGCTCAAGTCCGTTTTGTTTGCCTCGTCTTGCTCTCTCTTCATGTTTTGTGGCTGCTTTCATTTTGGTTGCGCCCAGTTAATTCCGTCCTTGGCCTCTCAGTTAACTCCGGTCTTAGTGGTACTGAGCCCCGATGTAGGCTAAATGAGTGCAGTGGCACTTCTGGAGCGGCTGGCCGTAAGTTGAGCGCCTGGTACTAGCCACAAGACGACCAGTTCGCGCTGTCAATGCTTGAATTCCTAAGATGCCACAAACGATGACCGAATTTAGGCTTACACCTTTTCAGCACACGTTCTTCACCAAAGTGACTTAGGTTGGAACATGAAACACCTTGCACTGTGTGTGCAGTTGACACTTCTTTTCGCTCTAGCGGTCTCCACTGGATTGGCACAGAGCACTGCACTGCGCTCTGGTATGTCTCTTGCTCGTACCTCATGTTCCTCTCGACTCATCCACACTACTGTGCCACAGATCCGGGCACGCCACACATTGTGTTCAACATCACTATCGAGTACCTCTTCCAATCAGCTCTTAACTTTTGCTGCTATTGGCGAAGGCTAATTGTTGGTGTTCCTCTGTTTGCAGTGACACCAAGTGGCGTCCCTGCGTTTCCTGGGCTTTGGCCCCTTCGCTGGCGCCCAAAGTTAGCTCTGGCCTGCCCGTGGACGTCGTGCCGTGCGACTCGGGTGTCTTCATCTATCAATATGGTACCGCCACCCCGCCCATTCATGATGGAGGTTGGTTCTTGCCTTACCAGCGGAACGCGCAGACTACAACGCTGGCTTCCCTGTGATGCAGACGTTGTTTTCCTCTTCGGTGATTGAGGGTGCCTCGAGGCCCACCTGCAAGATCGCTTGCAAGCCTGCCGTCAATGGATCTCTGCCCTTTGCCTGCACCACTTGTTCCGCCATGTACGACTGGACCTCCATTATTGTTGAGCCCTATATGACTCGTACTGATCGTGAAACTGTGGATTCCCAATCTTACCCAGGGCTTCCAACAAAGGGTTCCACCTCACAGTACGTATCCACTCAAGCACAAGCCAGTTTTGTTTGTTGTTCTGATTATTTTATTTTATTTTATTTTATTTTATTTATTGGTGTTTTCAGACCTTTACGTTCGCGGTCGTTGCGTGGGTATGGTACTAAAAGAGGATGAAGCACGCTCGCTGGAATCATCGTGTGTGAGAGGCAGGCCATTTGTCCCTCCTCCGACGAGCTTCTACAGCAGATTGAGTCTTGATTTTCTCACGAATAAATAAGTATTTCTCAAATAAATAAATCAATAGAATCAAAAATACAATAAAGCGGCTGTCCGCGCTCACATGAGGAGGCAACCCGTGCAGGATGGGCCCTGTGGTGGTGGTGGCGCATGGAACGGCGGCAGAGAATGAGCTCGCCCTCCAACGAGAAACGAGCTCTGAGGGGTCAACGACTCTTCCTCCTCCTGGTCAGTTAGAACAGAACAAGACGATCAATGATGAGCCTCACACACGACGCTGGTGGTTGCCAAGGGCCCACACGAGCAGCAGAGATGTGCGTTGTACCGTGAGTGATGGCAGGCCCGAGTTGAAGGGGGTCGAGGGCGGTGACGGCAGGTTGTTGGACCCGTACGGGTACGTCGGGTCAAACTGTCGAAACGGACAGAAGGTGTCAGTCAAGGGACAATAGTTTGCGTCAACACGCACGCACAAGAGGCCAGTCAAAGCTTGCGGTGGAGGCGAGGCGCCTATGTACGTACATGTTGTGGGGAGTAGGTGAGGCCGATGGACGCCGAGATATAGGACAACACGCCTCGCGACGTGATGCTGATCGTGGCTCGTTGGTCTAAAGATGACCAAGAAGAAGTGGACGGTGGTGAGTTTGAGGCCGAGCGACGGAACTTTGGGGGAATAATGGTTGGGCAAGAGGCGCGCACCGAGGAGGGTCGGGTCCTTGGCCACGAGGGCGTCAATGACCCGATGCATGGCTTCCATCCATTCCCGCTTCTCCTCCTGGCTGACGGCGTAGACCGTGTACGTGTGATTCGTCGCCACGATCTGCCACGCGTTCTTCACCACTACTCGCGTGTCGCAGACAACACAACCGTCATCATCGTCCCCGCGTGTGCGCTCTTGCGCGGCAAGCGCGCCATTGGCGCTTGATAAAAACAAAGCCAAGAGAATTCGTTGTCCGTACAGTCGGTGTTGGGCAAGTCGCGGAGCCAAGTGGTCCCCATCACGACCTCGCCCTTGAAGCGCAGGGACGGGCCCATCCCCTGTATTAAAAAGAAAGAAAGAAAGAAAGAAAACAAAAAAAAAAAACAACACACCATTGATGAGCCCTTGGCGGTCTCTCGGAAAGAGATGGTTAGGGGGAGGGAGATTACCTCGTAGGCGTAGATGAGGACGTCGTTGAAGAGGTAGAACATGGTCTCCTTGACGAAGCGCGAGCTGATCTTGACCAGCTTGCCCTGCTTAACCAACCGCCTGGTCGGCGACAAGATCTGTTGGCACGTGCGCACACGAGCAGCGGTGAGTCACACAGGCCCCACCTTGTGTGCCTTAAGGCCCGTGCACCGAGCAGGCGGTAGTGATGGTGGTTGGGAAGAGAGGGGCGGGAGGCAGCCAAACCGTGTGCTGAGTGCCAAACTTGGCCTGGATCTCGACCATCACCTTGCTGGCCATGATGAAATAAATGGCCAATAAACATGACAAACAACAATGAATGCCGATTAATCAATAATGCATAAAACCATTCGCGTGGTTGCTGCCTACTCAGCGCTAGCCAATTAGCAACGTTACGGTTTCATAAGTAAAAAAATAAAAAAAAATAATTCTTGGCGTACATCTCTGCAGCCCGTCGAAGTGATTCGTTGACGTGGACGGCAACTTCCTGAAACTCAGATAGCGCCTTGTTGATGTTGGGGTAATCTGTTGAACAATAAAGAATGAATATAGAAAAACACAGACGCCTGCACCAACGTCGCTGCAGAGACATACCGGGATGCCGCTTGGGTGTGTGCTTGAGGAAATCTCGCAGCAGCATCACGTATCGCGGTATTCGCTGCGGCGCCACAAGTCGCACTCAGCGAGGGATCGGGCGAGCGATACAAGCGACACGCAAAGGCGCGTACCTGGATGGGCATGATGAGGAAGGCGGGCAGGTCCAGGCCCTTGGCCTCGGGCCTGTACTCGCGGTCCTGCAGGAACTCGGCAAACTGTGGGTTCTCCTTGCACCGCATCAGCGTCTGCAGCGCCGCCTCGTAGTTTTTGCAGTACACTGACCGCATGTACATCACCGAGGTCAGGAATGATGTACAAGGAGTGATGATGATGATGACGATGATGATGAAATGACGAAGGGGATGACGCCGAGCCTTCACTGCTTCGGCGAATGGTAGGTACCGGTGTAGAGTTTGAAGAAGGAGGCCAGGCGCAAGAAAAAGTCACCAATGCACGAGTTGTAGTCCCACTCCTCGGTGCGCTTCTCCAGCCCGTCGAGGAGCTCTTGGTTGACCTTCACCAGCACCTCCACGTTGGCGAAGAGGAGGATGATGTCCTCCTTCGTCACGCACCCGGTCGCGCCCACCTGGTCCCGCAGCGGCACCAGGAAATGCTGTGGCAACATCACAACGATAATGATGATGATGATGGTGAGACCAACGATGGTGGAAAGCGGACGAGTTGCACAACGCACGTTGATGAGGATGTTCAAGCCGTCGACGTAAGCTCGCTCTGTGCTCACAATCTGTGCATCATGGACGAAAACAACAAGAAGACCAAGAAGGAACGCGTGAGAGGCCATGAAGACAATGATCGCCAACTCCTACGCGCAGGCGCACCTCTCGCAGGATCTCATCACGATAGTTTACACTGTCCTCGGCAGCTGTTCCCCGCTCAAGTCAGTCATTCGCTCATTAGTTTTAATACTAAATTTAATAAAATACTGTTCATTTTATAAAGCATGAATTATAATTGTGGCACACGCGCGTGTGGTGTGAGGCTTCTACATGCAGAAGAGGGAGACGCACCCCGTGGGGCGGTGAGCTTGCGGGGCGTCACGATGTGCATGGACTGGATGCGACTGTCAGAGCCCTCAATCTTCACCTCGAGAGATTGGCGCAGCCGCGACATGCGACCGGCCTTCTCAGTGCGCGCCCGACCGACGGGCGCTGCACAGGGAGCAGCGTGAGTCAAGTCCAGGAATAACAAGGGAGAATGAGGAAGATGGAGGAAGAGGACAAACCAGAGGCAGGAGAAGGAAGAATAGGTCCTGCAGGACCAGGAAGGGCGGGAGCAGGAGCCGCCTGAGAACTATTTATGGCTTCCCCTCGCCAACCTGACGACTGACCTCCAGCACCTGATCGCTTCGCCAAATTCACATCTAGTCGTACGGGACGTGAATTGAGGGGTTCATTGGATTGCAGATTCTGGTTTTGCTCATGTTCCCCGGCTGCCATCATACAATCCTCACTCGTGACCGCCTCTGAGAACTGAGGCGAGCCACCCGCGCTGCCCATACGCAGCTCCTTATCGCCGTGTCGCGACTCCTGCCGCAGCCAAGGCTTATTCCTTCTCTGTTTCGCTTCGTGGTCTCCTCCCCGGTGTTTTTGCCCCAATTTTAATTTGCATGCTCACCTCGTTTTATTGCTTGCAGTTTCTTGGGCTGTCTGACATAGCGACGTGTCTGCACCATCCTCTTGCTCTTGCTGCTCTCCATACTGGTAGCCTCAGTAGGCTGCACCGATTGCACTGGACACAGCGAGTGCGCTTCCAGTGCACACAAGGGCCTTGTTCTACCAGCTTCTACCCGCGAGCTTGAGTGCAAGCGCGCCAAATGTCTGTCGACAATAAAAGAAGAGGAGCGGTCACTGAACGTACAGCCCTTGCTCGACGTCGTGATTCACGAGATTGTTAGGGTCGTGTCTGCCGTTCCTTGCACTGCACCATAATGGTACTTTTTGTTTCGTTGTTTCTTGCGGAGCTTGCAAGGAACGCAAGTGAGCTTAGTACATTTGTGCTCATTTAATTGAATTGGATTGGTAGAATTCGCTCAACTCGGCCCAAAAGGAGAAAGTGAGGAACTTTGTGGTCTTTACCACCTCGAGGTACGTGCATCTTCCATCGCAACAGTACAAATTTTGTTGCTCATTTATTGCCTCCTACAGCGAGGATGTTGCCCTCAATGTGCTGAAGCAGTTCGAGTGGAATCTGGAGGTGGCATGCGACAACTACTTTGCCAATCCTGACGCCTTCGCCGTCAAGACCAAGTCCTCGGCTAAGAAGGCTTCGGGCGCCATCGATCCGTCCAAGATCGACTCACTCTTCCAAACCTACCAGGGTTTGCTCCCTCAATCAATCTCTTCTTCTCCAATGTTGCTGGCTGCCCGTTTTCAGGCTATGTGCTGACCTCTGTGCTCTCCTGCAGACCCTGACTCGGATGTGATAGGCGCCGACGGCATGGAGCGGTTCTTTGCTGACCTGGGCGTCGACCCCGAGGATCTGGTCACCCTCATCATCGCCTGGCAGTTCAAGGCCTCCACCCTCAACGAGTTCACACGCGACGAGTGGAAGGACGGTCTCACCTACTGGAAGTACGACCTGTGCCTCTCTTCTTTTTCTTTCACAAATAGTTCACAACTCAACCACCATCATACTTCAGGTGCGATGACATCCCCAAGCTCAAGGAGAAGGTGCCCGCCTTCCGGGCCCTCCTCAAGGAGCCACACAACTTCAAGGACTTCTACAACTTTGTCTTCGTCTATGGCAAGGACCCCAAGGCCAAGGGACTCGGTACGCCTCCATCTCACGAAGGCAAGGCCTAAGCAGACGTGCTCATCATGTGTTGTGCCGTGCGTCATGTGTGAGCAGACCTGAACATGGCGATCGAGCTTTGGAAGCTCATCCTCAAGGAGCGGTTCGTCTTCTTGGACATGTGGATCGATTTCCTGCAGGTTTTTTTCGCATCCTCGCTAAGGTGGATTGTGCGACCTCGCGACTCACCAGACTGTGTGCGTGCGCAATGTGCAGAAGAACCGCAAGCACTCCATCTCTAAGGACGAGTGGGCGTTGCTGCTCGACTTTGCCAACATGATCGACAAGGACATGTCCAACTACAACCCCGAGGAGGCCTGGCCCGTGCTGATTGACGAGTTCGTCGAGTACGGCCGGGCGGAGCTGGAAAGCAAGTCCTCATAAGGAGTGCCTTCTTCTCTCCCCTTGTTGGTGCTGTTTTTGGTTGTCTTTTTTTGTGTTCAAAAATGTTCGTTTTGTTTTATTAATTTTTTTATTTTTAAATGGAAGCAGAATGACTTCGTTTGGAGGGGTCAGATCAGTTGACGAGGGTGTTGATGTAAGCGCACTGGGCGGGCTGGAGCGGCTTGTTGCGAACGACCTCGTGGTCGGTGGGGCTGCGCAGGACGAGGCGGGGCCAGCCGTGGGCCGCCGTGTAGGACTTCCAGCCGGGGATGCCCGGCCGGCCGGTGGAGACCTGCGAGGACCAGAAGGCCTGGAAGAGCCTCACGAGCGGCATCTCGTCGGGCGTCGTAGCGTCGGTGAAGAGGTTGCACGGGGCGGGCGTGGGCGCGTTGAGGACGCAGCCCTGCTGGGTGAGGTAGACGATGTCCTCGTTGTGCCAGGCGCCGTAGTAGGCCGGGAACCAGTTGGCCTCGTAGGTCAGGTGCCAAAGGTAGGTCTGGCGGTGGCCGCGGGCGGCCAGGGCCTCGAGCCACGCGATGGTCGGGCAGGTGTAGAACCAGTCGGTGTCGATCTTGGCGATGGCGGCAAAGTGGTTGTTGTAGCCGCCCGGGCCCACCGGGTAGAGCGCGGCGAGGGGCTCGATCGCGGCGGCGCCAAAGGTCGAGTTGACATAGGCGTCAAACTGGGTCCGGTTGGAGTTGGCTGGGTAGTTCCTGAGCTGAAGCACAGTCGACTCGTTGTTGTTGAGCCCGAAGAGGGTGGGGACGCGGTAGAACAGGCCCTTCTTCACCAGCTCCAGCGGCTGCTCGGGGATGACCACGCCGTCGACGGCAGGACGAGGCTTGGTGAACTCGGCCAGCGCTCCTTGAACCGAGATGATGGTGCTGAGGGGCGCCGCTCGCAGGCACGAGCGGAGAGCCTCAGAGCAGGCAGGCGTGAGGGGCGTCTCCTGGTTGCACTCGGCGTCGCTGCAGCCCAGCCTGTTGATGAGCTTCCACATGGTGTTGTTGATCCAGCTCTTGGACTCGAGCAGGTTGCCCGAGTAGCCAGCGCCCGAGTGCTCGATGGCCCGCTGGTAGAGGCCGCGGCTGGCCGGGGCCACAGCGTGGAGGGCCACGGAAATGGCCCCGGCCGACTGACCCGTGATGGTGACCGACCGCGGGTTGCCGCCAAAGGCGCGGATGTTGTCGCGAACCCACTGCATGGTGGCCTGCTGATCCATGAGGCCGTAGTTGCCGTAGGTGCCCGACTCCTCGAGGAAGACATCGTGGCCGAGAAGGCCAAGGGCGCCCAGCCGGTACTGGGCGACGACAATCACGGTCTCGGTGGCGTTGGCCAGGTAGTCGCCAATAAAGTTGATGTTTCCGCCTCCTCGGAAGGAGCCGCCGTGCCAGAAGATGGCCACATCCCGCTTGACCCGCCGGTGAGTCTTGAACGAGAGCGGCACGTAGATGCTCAGGTAAAGACAGTCCTCGCCAGTGGGGCCGTTGTCGGTACGGCTCTGCGGGCAAGCCAGCGGAATGCGAGTCGCGTTGAGGACGCCGTCCCACTCATCCAGCGGCGCCGGAGGGGCGAAGCGGAGCGGGCCGATGGGCGGCTTCGCGAAGGGAACCGACCGGAACTCAAAGCCTCGCGCGGTCTTGGCTCCGCCTACGTAGCCGTCGGCAGTGCGGACTACGACGTCGTAGTCCTGTGTGGCCAAGGCAGCTCCGGCGGCAAGGACGAGCAAAACGCTGAGAAGGGTTAGCCAGCGCATGGTGTGGGCGGCCTTGACGGAGTGAGCTAAGTGGAGAGAGAACGGAGAGTAGCTTTTCTAGCCCCCCCCCCCTATGAAAAGGTCCGCAATTGCCCATTGGGGGGCAGTTGTTCAAGTTGCGTAATGATGGTCTCACTCAGCGACCAGAGCAAACTGTTCCTGGCGGGGTGTGAAAGTTGTGGTCGTTTGGTGAGCGGCATCAACTTAGTGACGAAGACAGGCCACGCGACGCAGCTAAGCAGGATCATCCCACGATCAGGTGAAGCTGGAAGTAATCGTGCCTCAACGCAGAAAGGCACGCTCATTGGAAGCTCACTAAACAAAGCACAAACACGTCTTTCACCCATTTCCCCCTATTGCAAACAAAGCTGTGCGAGGTCTGGACCTTGGTGGGTAAACACGGTGCAGCTTATTAAGTGGTTGAGGAGTTTCAAATACATGGATTGGATCAAATCAGCTAGCAATCCAATCTCCTTTTTTCGACCGTAAAAGAAAGCTTGGCATGACCGCCAGCTTAACAGGGAGAGCAACACCCTTGCACAAGTGAGACGTGCCATGGCCTGCCCCTTCCAGCACTCGGACCTGCGGGCCATCAATTGGGCATTCCACGGACCGCACACGATAGACGATGTTGCGAGGTCCCGTCCAGTGCATGCAACTCTTAGCCGCACACGCTGACTCTACTACTAAGGACTTCTGGCCACCCCAACTACCAAAAAAAGTGCATATGAATGATTCATGGCCATTTACTGTCACTTAAGCCTGAACAGGGATGTTCCACCTGAAGGTGAACCACTGCTCGAGGGTCGAGGTCTGGACGGCCTGCGACCAGAACCTGTACTGAAGGCCCGTGCGGGTCACGTAGGTGAAGTCAAAGACAACAGTGCCAAAGTCGCGGCACCACATGGGCTTGCCAATCGAGTAGCGGCCGCCGTGGTTATCGATGACAGGGTTGACGCCCAGCTGGGTGTCCATGGTGATGTCGCCGTTGGAGCGGGTGATGGTGAAGGACTGAACGGTGTTGTCAAAGCCTTCGGCGGTGAGCTTGGCGTTCAGCTGGGCGATGATCCCAGCCTCGACGGTGGTGTTGCCGAGGTCGACGTTGGCAGTGATCTGGGCAAAGTAGTCCCTGAACTTGAGGTAAGTGGAGCGCTCGGCGTTGAAAGCAGTCTTGCTGGAGAAGGCGGGCTGGGCCGGGTCCCAGTCGCTGTCCTGGCAGAAGAACAGGGCGGCCTGCGCGGCGTTGATCACGAGAAAGAGGGCGAAGAGGGCGAAGATGGCCTTCATGTTCAGTGTTGAAGTGGGTAGAGTACAAGGCCTTGCTGGCTGTTGGTTGGTGTGTTCGATGCTGGAAGAACGTTCTTTGGGGTATAAAAAGAAGCCTTTAGGTAGACCAAACCAGGAGACGACCTTGCTCAGGGCAACTGCAGCCGTTTGGAACGGCCCCGCAAGCTGCCCGCAACAAGTACGGGCTGACCGTCGAGCTGCTGCGGAGGCCAAAAGCTCCAGGCGAGGTACAAAAGAACCAATCATGTATTTAGAATTTAAAAATCGGCGAAGTGCGACCAATCCCAAAGCGCAAGCCGGTTTATTTGCTGATTAATATGACAACCAGGTCGTTGACATGTGATTGAGTGTGTGCGATTGACATCCCGCGGCGTTTCGGCTGTTGTCAACGGGGCGTGTAGAAGCGTTGGCCACCTTGCTCGCTCATGCGTGCGTACTTCATGAGGAGCTTCTCGGCCGTCATGCCCGGTTCCACAAGCTCTCTGTTGTTTTTATAAAACATTATAATTTTTATTTATATTATAAATATAAGAAAAATAAAAATCATATTTATAAATTTGAAAAGCCAAGAAAACGTACTCGATGTAGGGGGTCACTTCATCAAGGGTCCACTTGCGCTGCTTCTTGAAGAGAAAGGCGAAGCGGAGGGGCGCAGTCGGCGGCAGTCCCGAAACTGGCAGATAGCTCAGCCGTCGCTCACTGCCCAGGCTTGTCACCAGAGCGATTCCCTGATCGACGTCATCATCATCACCGAATAATTAAGAAAGCGTGAGGTTCATTCTCGTCAATGCAATCATCATGCTGCGTGGTGGCGGCGATATAGAACCTTAAGCATCTCGACGGCAGGCGTGAGGGCGAGATCGTCGTTCTGCACGACGTCCCTCCACTTGCTCATGAAGTCGTTGAGGGACCAGCTCTTGTCGGGCGCCTCAAGGAGAATATCCTAAAACCTCAAAGCCATCAGAAAACATTCAAAGAGACGTACGCACACGAGTAAACGTACCTCGGCGCGCATAGCGCACAGGCGCGTCGGATCAAGCGCGATGATGCCGTCGTCTTCATCTGCAACATCAGCCACGATTCCGCCGTAGACTCGAAGGCAGTGCTCCACGATGGCCGCCGGGTACACTGTGCCGCGCAAGTCAATCAGTCCTCTTGAGTTTGGCTTTTGCCACCGAGCCAAGATGGCGTACGAGATAGTTGGCGCTGGCACGCCGCCAGGGGAATCGCAGACAGGGACCACTCGTTGGCATGCGCCGTCGTGATAATGCGGTCCATCACTTCTCGCACGTAGGGTCGGCTCAGCAACCGCCAGTGACCTGGTGACGACCAACAACGTACCAGCGATCAGATGAGGCGACGAGCCGCTGACGCACGCCTTTGGGCCGAACCTTTCCATTCAACTGCGTTGAGCTTCTTCAGCGCTGCGAGCAGCTGCTGGTCGCTGGCCTGCACGCGGTTGCGCTGCCGAAAGAAAAAGAGATATGAATGGCTTTGCCTTTGCACGTAGCATGATGGGAGGGACTGTACCAAGTCGTCCCAAGTGTACTTGTGCTTCTGTGTTTTGGTAGCTCCCGCCTCGACCTCTTCCACGACCATTTCATCTTCCTCCTCACCCGCATAGGGGAACTCGCTAAGCAGGGAGGACAGGCCTCCTGTGCGTGGCAGCACCTCGTGCAGCTCTGAACCCCAGGGAGTGAGCAATGTTGTTGGTCTTCTTACAGGTCGCGGCGTGTACCGAGGTAACCCGAAAACATGCACTGCACTTCTCTTGACTTGGGCGGCAGAAGGAGGTGGCAGTTGCTGCGCGAGACGGTGGCGTTCATGAACTGGATTCGTATGTGGATTGAATGCATAGAAAAGTAGAGGCTGTACCTGGTGTCAAGCTGCCTAAGAGCGTACGTTGTTGTTTTGGTGCACAGCACCGCCTCTTCGGCAGGTGCGCCTTTGATGCAGACCCTGTCCAAGGCGTCAGGTACGCTACGACTTGTGGACTGAATGCAGCATCGTACTCATTTTCGCCGCTCTCCAGCTCCTGCAAGAGTTCTTCACTCAACTCGAGGATTTTGTAGTCATTCGTCAACGCGGCAAAGTTGGGCGCAAACGCAATCGATTGCATTTTCTTGTCCATCTCGGCCTGGTTGTGTTGTTCGAACGCAGTTTGGCGCCTTTTTTGTTTCTCAGCCTCATTTCTTTCTGTTTTCTTTTGACGTTTGGGAGATGGAGGCACCAGGGAGCACGCAGGTGCAGTCTCTTACTTTCAACAGCCTTCAGGGCCACCGCGAGACAGTGCTGTGTCTTGATAGGTCGCCCGACGGCCGGATTCTCTCAGGCAGTGAGGTGCGCCCCAACATTTAATCTTCTGAGATTAAATTTCATCGTCATTGACGTTTGTTGCGGCATTTCAGGACGGCACGGCACGGCTATGGGACGACAAAACGTGCAAGTCCATCCGCTGTTTTGCCGCATTCCAGGGTGACGAGGTTGCTAGCAACCCTGCACAAAGCGTCGAAGTCAGTTGTGAACTCACCACATGCAACGAACCCTGCAGGTGGCGTCAGTGGCGTTTGCGCCCGCCAAGTCGACGGCGCCGCTTGTGTTCGCAGCGGCCGGCAACCGAGTCCTGGCGTTCGACCTGCGCCGGCCTGACGTCATCTTCAAGACTTTTGATGCCGAATTCGCTCACAACCAAGATGAAATCAATTGCGTTCGTCTCCACAATGCCTCGAGATTCATTGTCAGCCTTCTTTGATCAAGGTGTCGTTGATGTTGTTGCAGATTGCCGTCGCGCCGAACGGCCGGTTCCTCGCCACCGCCGACGACTCAGGCGACGTCCGCATTATTGACATCCAGTCCGGCGGCCTCCACAAGACTCTCCGAAAGCACTCCAACGTAGCCACTACACCACTTCACCACCTCACGCAAACGACACTCACGCGCGCGGCTGGCCGCAGATCTGCGCGGCGGTCAGTTTCCGAGGCGAGCGACGACCGTGGGAAGGTGCGCTTCGCGCTCTTCGCTTCGAAGAAGAAGAAGAAGAAGAAGTAAGCTGACTTCACAAGCGCGCAGTCGTGAGCGGCGGCCTCGACTCAGTGCTGGTCCACTGGGACTTCTCGCGCGGCCGGCCGCTGCACTACCACGACCTTGCTGTCGGCCTCTCGATGAACTCCACCCCACAAGTGGTCCGTTGTGTCTGTCCTGCGTGTGTGCCGAGTTTTCGCGCTCATGCCTCGACCGCCTGCAGGTCAATCCGCCGTTCGTGCACGCGATCGACGTGTCGTCTGACGGTAGCGTGGCCGTCGCGGCGCTGGGCGACAACTCGGTCCTGCTGTACGACCTCGACCGCGACCTGCCCGTCGTGCAGCTCGAGGACGGTCACTCCACCGCCGTCTCGCAGGCGTACGTCGCCGTCCTCGTCTTCCACACCGCCACCCTTCGTCAGGTTCTGCATGTTGCTGATCTCCCTTTACCCTCGCGCAGACGATTTGCACAATTCGCGCCAGCAACGCACGTCGTATCGGGCGGCAACGACGACTTCATCCTCCTTTGGTAATCGCACGCACGCACGCACGCACGCACGCACGCACGCACGCACGCACGCACGCACGCACGCACGCACGCGTGCATCACACTGACCAGCAGAATGAATTACAGGAATGTGAGCCAAAGCCTGGCGGATCTGCGTGAATCGCGGAGCAAGAAGCCCGCTCGCGGAGGCGGCAAAGCCAAGCGTTCGACGAGCGCCGCCAAGGAGGCAGACAGCGACAACAAGCCCAAGCCCTACGCGCTCGAGCAGCGAATCCGACACGGAAGCAAGATCAACTGGCTCTGCTCGGCCCCGGCAGGCGCCTCGCCGTTGGGCAACCTCTTTGTGGCCGACCAGACCAACACCATCACGGCTTACCACATCCTCCCATAAAAAAATGTTTACAAAACATAAATCTAGGAATTATTGTCTTTATTATTCACATTGCCATCATTGTTTATATTTCTTATTATTTTTTAAATATTTAATTTATTAGATGCGGGCGAGGCGTCGGCCGAGGGCATCGCAGAAGGCGCCGTCGCCGATCTGCTTGGCGTAGAGGGCCTCCACCTGCAGGAGGCGCTGCACGCCGCGCCATAGCACGCTCACCTCCGCCACAAACTCCCTGCGCGCGTGCGGCACGACACGACACACGCGCGAGCAGGTGAGCACTTTACATGTCGTGTCACACATGTGGTGGATCAAGAGCATACCGGACGAGGAAGAGGAAGGTGAAGAGGCTGAGCACGTCCATGTTGCTGATGGGGAGGTGGTGCGACGACGCTGCCGAAGACAACGGGGTGGAAGGCGACTTGAAGTATTGCCTGACGGCGCGGCGTAGGAGGTGCATCAGGTGCCGCTCGCAGGACTGAAGACACATGGAAGCCCGCAGCGGCGCGAACGAGTTTGCCCGCCGTCGCGTCTGCACGCGCCCGTCCTCCATCTGCTCCAGCTCGTCGTCTATCACCACCCGCCTGTCACAGCGTGCGTCAGGCCTGCACGACACCAGACGACACGAACACGAACATGACACGCGCGTACCTGCGCGAACGGGAGGGCGCGAGCTGCTTGAGGAGCTCCTCGACACAGCCCAGGACCTCGACCTTGATCGAACGCAGCGACGACAGCAGCCCCGGGAACAGCAGCGCGTAGATGGCCTTTCCTTCGCGCTTGGCGCTGCACAAGCTCACCACAATGAGCCACATGAAGACGTGAAGGTAGGCGAGGAAGGAAAGTAAAGGGACGGACCTGGCGATGACCTTGTCTAGGACGATGAGCTGCTTGAGGAGGCGCTTCTGGGAGGCCAGGCACGCGCTGTAGGAGTCGCCCGAGAAGGGCGCGCGCCACAGCTGCGGCTCGTTGGACCCGGCCTCGATGTGCAGCGCCTGCGCCGCGAGCAGCCCGCCCACGGCCCGCACGATCGGCACCACCGGGTCGGGCGCTGGCGAGGCTGCCGTGGCCGCCGTCGTCGCCTGTGACTGCTCGGGGCGCGCGTGGGGCGGGACGTGGTGGTGCTCGCTCAGGGCGCCGGCCTCGTCGCCCTGCTCTTCCTCGTCGAGCTCGACTCCGGTCACGCCCTCGAGCGGGTCGGCCTCGGGCTCGGGCGGGGATGGGGACGAAGACGATGATGATGACGCGGCCGGCGGAGCTCCCGCAGAGGAGGTGGAGAGGCTGTGGCGCGGGGACGAGGGCGGGGACGTGATGAAGGCGTCAAAAGTGAGGCTGGTCAGCTCGCGGATCTTGGCCAGCGCGCCCGGGAGCAGCCTGTAGCGCAGCTGGTTGACGCTCCGCACGGGCCACACCAGGCACACTCCGAGAATGACTGTGTGGGACGCGTCAGCCAGCAGCAAAAACCTCAAAGAATGCATGGAATGCACGTACCCACGCAGCCGAGGAAGTTGGACTCGATGCGGCCGAGGGCGAGAAGCTCCTTGGACGAGGTCTGGGGCAGCTTGGCGACGATCATGACCAGTCCTGCCGTGTAGGCCGCCACGGCGCCCGGGTAGTCCAGCGACTTGACCGCCCCGCGCGCGTACGTGCACACGATGACCCACACGAAGAAGAAGGCCAAGATCCCGAGCCCGTTCTCGTCGGCGATGTGCACCCCGAGGTATCCGGCCGTCGCGCCCAGCACCGTCCCTGCGATGACGCGCGTGAGCTGCCGTCACGGTAGCTTCAGTGGTGGTGGCGGCGGCGGCCGAACCGAGAATGCGAAGGCCCGTCTGGCGGAAGGAGAAGCCCTGCTTGCGGTCCATCACCAGACACACGGTGAGCGCCGCCCAGTAGCCATACCTGAGCAAGTGTACCCGCCCGACGGTCACGTGTGAGAAATGACGGCCACACTCGTGGAGAGAGCCGGCCAAACGCACTGGAACCAGTCGCGAATGGCCGAAACAAAAACCAGGATGGACGCCACGCAGATGCCCGTCGCCATTTGTGTCGCCCAGACGACCTGGTCGGAGGTGAGCCACTGAATCGAGTGCCGTGCGGGGATGGCGAGAAAAGCCCAGCGGCCGCCGCGCCGCGCCTCCCGGGCGTAGCCCCGAAGCCGCTTCGGCAGCGCCACCCACCACAAATACCAGCCTGGACAGCACCACAACGAAAACGAAAGCGAAAACGACCAGAGTTAGTTCCTCCCCCCCAAGACGCGGAGGCCGAGGCCCAAGGCCAGGGCTGGGGTCGTACCGTGGAGGATGTGAAGCGGGAAAATGCTGAGGACAAAGGTGCGGTCAAAGACCCATCGGGGCCGGACGTCGTCGAGGCTCTGGGCCAGTCCGATGAACGTCTTCAAATAGAAGATGAACGCCGCCAGCGGCAAGACCTCTGCAGAGCCTGGATCAGTGCTCATGTGGCCACATGACAACATGATGATGACGATGACGATGAAGAAGAGGTGGACCTTTGAGGTTGAAGTTGCTAAGGTTCTTACTGCTCTCGGATGAGTCACGATAAAAGAACTGGCGGCGCGTATCTTCGTAGGTCTTGAGCACGTCCTCCATCCGGGCCAACATGTTGACTTCCTCGTCCGCGATCCCTTCATCAGCGTCATCGATAATAGCGTCGATGCTATCGCCTTTCGTGCTGTTGCCCATGTCACCACCGACCTTCTGGGCTGCAGTCTCGCGGCTCCCGCGCAGCGACCTACCATCGGCCGCAGCCGCGGCCTTCTGGGCCTTGCGCCGCCTCATTGACTTCTTGCGGCGGTACTGGCGCCGAATCGGGCTCAGGCCGACTGTGCTCACACACGCACGGTCACAGCGTCAGACCGAGACAAGGGAGAGGGCGAGACCCGGGCTGGTGGACGGCATACTCTGGCGGCCCATGATGCGATGAGCGAGGACGTCGAGGTTGAGGGCCAGGGTCTCGCTGAGGCGGCTGAAGGACGGCCGGAGCTGCGCCAAGAAGGTGTCGTGGTAGTACCCAGGCACGGCCACCATCGAGCATCGATACATGCCTGGCGCGGCATCAAAATAGCAACACAAAGAAAATTGAAGAAAAGAAATAAGAATAAAATGGTGTAAAGAATGAAGGCGTTGAAAGAACGATAAGGGTCCGCGCGAACCCTCCATGGCTTCGGTCATGGCCTCGAGCGTCTGGATGTACTTAACATAGCCTGGGTTCGACATGAGCCCATGCTCCCACTGCGCGTCTTCGTACCTCTGTGTGGTGTGTACGCGCGCATGAGGTGCTGAAGCCTTCACTAGGCCACGTGCGGGGCATGTCTCGTACGGCTTTGGCGATGGCGATATTCTCGACAATCTTTTGGGCCATGAGCTGCGCCTTCTCGCTCAGGTAGAGCCGCTCGACGTCGCGCTGCTCACCAGCGGTAAAGTGCCCGATGGCGCATTGCACGCCCCGCGATGCCGCATTCACGCTGAGACCTGATGCACGCCCAACAACCGCACTGCCAGTGAGTCCACACGTGTATGTGCGCCATTGGCGTGATGCGCGCGGAGGTGGACGCGGACCGAGTGCCTCGCAGAGCTCCTTGCTGCCGCGGGTAGGCCAAGGCAGGATCTGGAGCAAGATGCCGCAGGCGCAGCCGATGGCCATCGCCGCCACGGCGTAGAAGGGGAACACGACCCAGTCGAGGTTCGGTATCTGGATGTAGAACAGCGCCACCACGGCCACCACGACCGCGTTCATCTTGAACGCTGTTTGTTGTAGCCACAGAAACAATGTGAGCCAATTCTGAAAAGGAATCATAAACGTGTGGAGGAAGACGGGGATGTACCGATCGGGTGGTAGATGGGATAGCTGCAGAGCCACAGCACGATGAAGAGACCGATGGCCAGCCACCATGTGTCCGTCGGTCCGAGTGCCACGATCAGCAAGAGGGACAGGAGCGCGCCCACCATTGCGCCTCTGCACAGGATAATGGTGTCACATGACCGAAGTAGCACGCATTTGGCCAGCATGCATAGACGGAGCGTACGACATGATGGCCCATGCGAGGTTGAGCGTGCGGCCCAGCGTAGGGGCCGAGGAGAAGACAGCTGTGATGGGAGCGATGAACAGCGCGGCCGACATGACTGAACGTAGACGCCAAGATGTGTAAGATGAGGCGTGTGGTCAGAGAAGGAAGAAGCGTACGTGTGGGCATGGAAGCGTAGATGCTGATGGCAGCGGCAGCAGTGGAAGCGACGGCGGATCTTAGGCCCCAAGACATGATGTTGAGGAAGGAGGGCGAGATGTAGACTGGCAGGCAGAAGGGAATGAAGTAGAAACACAAGGGCACGCTGGTGCGCCCGCGCCTGCCGCCGTCGAAGCAACACAGGTTGTTGTCGGCCTCCACAGCTGAGTAGTCCTGGATTGCATCGTCATCGCAAATCTCGCCCCCTTCGAGGAACCATTCGTTCTCATCTTCATCGGTTAACCCGCTTTTGTCTGCCTCTACATACAGGTCATCATCGCTGCTGGTGTATTCGTCCTCCTCCTGCTCAGCCTCTCGTGGCTGGTGGTCTTCTTGTCGGACAAGCGTTTTTCCTGGATTTTCACTTGTGTCAATCTCCTTAGAGTCCAAGCTCGGTTCTGAGTCCTCTTCTTCCCCCGCGGTGTAGTGAACATCCTCTCCGTTCGATGCGAACGACTGGGCCTTGTGTTCTGCAGCCCCGTCCGCTACTCGCACCACCGAGCTCATCCTGGGCCAAGTCCAGAGAGCCCGTAGTAGCAGTACTATCGCGCAAGGTTGCGGGCTTGAAGACGGCGTGTGCAGCAACACACGGCGATAGACAGCGGCACGCACAAACAGCACGCTTGCTCAACCAGCTCCAGGAAGTGGCCGGAGCTACTTCCGTTCGCTGTTTGACCCACAGTTGACTCTCTTTTCCACCAATAGCCGTGTGTTTTAGCGGCGTGCGCGTACTTAAGTACTTGGGAGAGTAAACACACCAATGACCAACATGAAGGCTGGCGATACAGGCCAGGAATGTTATACTAAAAAGGCACAGTATGCTGACTTGGCACGTCAACATGAATGAGTCTGTTCTGGTCCCTGCCTTACTCGCGAGGCATGTGCAAGAGGAGGTAGTCGAGTTTGCCGTTTTGCTCGAGTTCCATCACTTGCTGCCAGTTGCCCACGCACTTGTCGTTTATGTACAATTGTGGCACCTGAGCGTCGAGCCCGCCGTTCCGCTGCATGAACGCCAGCAGCTGTTCCGGGTCGGCGTCCACGTCCACCTCGCGGAAGGCAATCTGTGATGTGTTTCCATGCACAGAGAAGCACAGTCAGTGCCAGATCGAGCAACAGGACTGCACCCATGAAAGAAGCCTCACCTTCTTGTCCTGAAGCAGCAGCTTGACGGCTCGCTGGTCGTTGAGGATCTCTGGTAGCGCGCTCGGATTGGACGTAATGTAGAGCTCAACCTGGTAAAAAAAGTAAGCGAAATGAAAAGCACGCGGGCGGTCGAGGACGTCACGCACCGTGGCCTGTCCGCTGCTCTCAGGCGCCGTCGGTGGCGTGGAGGCGGTGGTCGTTGATGCGGAGATGAGCGCCTCGGAGGCGCTCCTGGGCGAGGTGGCCTCGTCCGGCGCGCGCCGCCGGCTGCCGATCGAGACGCGATGGCTCTTGCCGCCGCTTACGGACGGTCGGTACTGCACAGCCTCGGCCCGAAGCTGCACTCGAGAGCCTCCCGCGGGCTGCGGCTGCTGTGGCTGCGGCGCCTCCTTGTGCATCTCCCACACACTGCCTCCGCGCGTGGTCCTCGTGCTAAACTCGGACGAAGAGGACAGTGACGAGGACGGTGAAGGCGACGGCGACGGCGACGGCGACGCTGACGAGGCCGATGTGGCCACGCCCGAGTCCGAGTCAAAGATGGAGTCGAGGAGGGCCTCGGTGCTGTCCAGCCGCTGCGGCGAGGCGCTGCCAGAATTGTTGTTGTTTGGCGTGGACGCAGCAGCAGCAGCAGCGCGCTGCTGCTTGGGGCTGGCCAGCGGGGAGGACTTGAGGGCCGTGCTCGGGGGCTTCCTCGGGATTGGCATCGCCGCCGTCGGGTCCGTGGTCTCAAAGCACCAGTCGAGCAGCTGCGAGGCCAACGAGATGGTGCTCTGACGTCGCGGGTTGGGCCGCTTGTACTCGGACGCCGTATGCTTCCTCGGCGGCTGGCTGGCCTTGGGAGGCTGCTGGCGGCGCTCCTCGAGCTCGCCCTCCGCCACGCTGGCGTCGGCCTCCTCGCCTTCAAAAGGATCTGCGCCGTCGCTGTCGCTCGTGAGCGGATCGCTGTCCGTGTCGTTACGTCTCGCGTCACCTACGACGGTGGCGGCCGAGCTGGCAAATGACACCTGCGCGGCCACATGGTCAGCTCGGTTGTTCACTCGGACCGCTGGTGGCGGCGTTCGTTGCTTACCTTGGCCGGGGAGGCTGAGAGCGGCGGCGGTGGCCGGACGAGCTCGCTAGCCGACCTGTGCTTGCTCTTCCGCTGCTCGCGGTCGACCACACCTTTGGGCTTCTTCACGGAGGTCAGCCAGCAATCTTGAAGGAAACGAAAATAAAAAAGGAAAGAAAATGGACATGAACGATGGTGCGTACTGGACCAGAAGCCGAGCGGAAGCGGTTGGCCCAGTTTTCGGTCTCCTTCTCGAGGAGCGAGATGAAGGTGCGGTAATGCTCCAATTGGCGCTCGAGGTTCTGCCAGAAGACGTACGCGAACCGGGCCTGTCGTGTTCGTTCCAAGTCCATGAGATCCTCCATCATTTGTACGCGCCATTCGTCGAAAGCAGTCTGAAGCAGTTGTCGGTCGATGCTCTGCACACCAACCTAAGTCAGCCAAAGAACGAAAGCGAAGCCGGGGGGGAGGCGACGAACATCGGAGACTAGCGAGGCCTGGTGTTGTTTGGCTTTCTTTGTCCGCTCCTTGCGAATCGATTTCTCGTACTTTTTCAGCCGTTGTGTGTACACAGCATGCTGCTTCTTGTACTCTTTCTCGAGCGCCTGAGCAGCGGTGCAAAGCACAGAACTCAGCGCACAAGTGGGGCAGCAACAGCAGGCCAACTGGCGTGCCACATACCACGACCTCGGAGACGCCCTCGTAAAGCTGAAACTTCTCCGCAAACTCTTCTTCAGTGAACAGTGGTCGCTGTGTAGGCCATCTCCGTGAGCATTCTTAAAATAATAAATTTACAAAAAAATGAATATGAATATAAATATAAATACTGATCAAAGGAAGAGGAGAGGCTACCAACGAATGCTGCTGCAGTTGCATCATACCACCCCAGCTCATCGCCATAGACTCGATGAGTGCGGCTGAAGCACCGGAGACAAACCACAAATCGTAAAATTACTCCTGGAATCAAAGAACGCAGAAAAAGCCAACAGGACAACGCACAGTCTTCTTCGGAGTTGGGTGCGGTCTTGGTCATCTTGATCATGGCCTGGCTCATGTCGTTCCCTACCTCGGCCGATTCTAGGGGAGGGACGCTCAGCTGAGGGCAGGTACTCACGCCCACATCACACTAGGGGTCGTACCCTGCAAGGACTCCGAGTATTTTTGGGCGCTCTTGAAGAAGGAGACGTAGGCCATTGAGTTCTTCTTCAGCACCTGGAATCGGCCGCAACATTAAAAAAATGCAAACAAGCAAGAAGTGAAGGGCTCTCGAGGCGTACATGGAACTGATCGTTGAGTTGCGTATCGAGCATGTTGCGGGTCATCTGCGCGTCCATGCTCCGCCGTACAAGCCTGCAGCCCCACACGAACGAGCCCATCAGCGTCAGAACACATACGCTGGGACCCCTCAATACAACTCTTCAGAGTGCACAGCAAGAGGACGCACTCTTCCTCGCCCACCAGGTCGCTCGAACTCGGGCTCGACTGGAGGGAGCCCTCGCCGCCGCTCTCGGCGCCGTTGCTGCCGCCACGAGCCTTTCGCACGGCGGAGCCGTGGCCGGCGTCGTCGCCGTCAGCGACCGCCAGAGAACGCTCGCTCTCCACCCTGCGCAGCTCGCCGCTGTGGCGGGAGCTGCTCTCCACCCGCTCGGACTCCATCATCGATGCGGCTGTGCGGGGCTTGAAGGACGGAAATGAGGTCGTGGCTTTTGTGTTGCGCAGAAGCGGGAGGGCCACGGGGCCGGTGGGGAGGGAATTGGCCTGGCGTGCGCTGCGCGAGAAGAAGGCAGGGGGCGCCCCTCCCTGATGGCCCCCTCCAGGTGGGTAGGATGCTGCGCACGCCGAGACCGAATCACCTTCTTGATGATTAAGTTTCGTACGATTATCGTCTTCTTCTATTGGTCCGAGAGGCAAGTCACTGCTCGCGGTTTCACCCCCACCTCCACTGGCGTTCTTCCAGCCGCTGGGTGCGTTCATCCTCTCTCCTCTTCAAATACGAGTGGTGGCCGCAGAGGGAATAAAATAAAATTGGCCTGGTGTTTCGGGCTTTCGCCAGCGGAGCGGTGAGTCGTTCTTTTCGGCGTGTTCGACGTCCGGAAGAAAGAGGGACAGGGCCAACCTACCACGCAAGATGGATGCAGGTCGTTCGGGACTTCAAGTAACTCAAATTTACACAAAACTTTGACTTAAGAGTACCCATCTCAACTTGCAAAAAAATATGCGCCGTCCGGGAATTGAACCCGGGCCCGCCGCGTGGGAGGCGGCGATCCTACCACTGGACCAACGGCGCTGTGTTATTTGAATTGGAAGCAGACTTCATTTAGTGAGCACCATAGATATGGATATTAGTTTTACACTATCAAGCTTTACTGTTGTGCAGGCCATGGTGTAGAAGTTTTTATGTAAAATGGTAAGGTTTAGAAGGCAATCAAAAGAGCGGATCGACGTTGGCAGGATTCGAACCTGCGCGGGGAAACCCCACCTCGTTAGCAGCGAGGCACCTTAACCACTCGGCCACAACGTCCTGTTCATGCAATACAATGTTTTAATCTCAATAATATAAATTGTACACCCAAACAAAGTTACTACATGATAAACATACAGACCACTTTGTAGGTTCACTTCTTTACTTCATCGGGCCACAGGACCAGCGGTAAGTGGCGGATGGATTAGCGATAAGTGGCGGTGTCAAGGGCGGGTGTGTCGTAGTAGGCGGCGCGGATTGGGTCGACCACGTTGCAGCGCTGTGCGTACTGGTAGGTGCCGCCGTCAGCCGAGACAATCGAGTTGAAGCGGATCGACTTCTGGGCTCCCTTGCCTTCGCCAGCCGCGGTCCAGTGCATAACCGACGGGCCATTGCCGTCCAGAGGGCCTTCGAAGGGCTTCCACGAGGGGAGCAGGAAGAGCCCGTTGAGCAGGTTCGGGCTGAGCGAGCCGTACTCGGCGATGCTGTTCCAGTAGACGCCCATGTCCTCGGCCAGGTCGGTCTGGCTGTCGGTCAGCGAGGTGACCCACGTGCCGTCGGCGCGGTTGGCCACGAAGAAGACGTCGCTCTCGTGGAAGACGTCGACCCAAGGCGGGTAGACCGCGCTGGCCGGGGCCGAGTCAAAGTACCAGCCGTAGGCCTTGGTGGCCAGCGACATGTAGTAGAGGTTGCGCCGGACATTGCAAGCCATGACGTCGTCGGTCTGCTGGATGAGCGTATTGCCAGGGAAGAGCACTTGGCTCGGGTTGTAGGTCGAGGAGTAGATAGGCGCTAGCTGGCCGTAGTAGAACTCGGGCGTGTAGTTGCCGATGTTGAGGTTGATGTAATCGACGAGGTCTTGCGTGATGGCCGGGTTCACGGGGCTCGCCGCGGTGAGCGCCGGGAAGAGGTCGAAGAGCAAGAATGTGCCCTCGTTGGCCGCGAAGCCCTGCACAAAGATCTCAGGCATGAAGATGTTGCACGACTTGCCGCGGTCAGCTCGGCGCTTGCAGTGGAGCGCACGGTCAGCCATGAGGGTGACAGGCTGCTCAGGCAAGAAAGTATTGCCGCCCACGGTGGGCTGGAAGGAAAGGAAGCCGCCGCCGGCAGCGGCCGCGATGGCCTCCATGGGGGCGGCGTAGAGGCACTCGACCGTGGAACAGTTGAGCGCCGCCAGAAGGTTGGTGTCGGCAGTATTGTTGGTCAGCGGCAGCACATCGGCGTAGCCGCTCGACGCGATGGCGCGCTTAAAAAGCGGCTTCTTGTCGGCGTCGTTGAGCGGCGTGATGCTGTGCAGCGAGACGCTGATGCCGCCCGCCGACTGGCCGTAGATGGTGACCTCGTTAGGCCGACCATCGAAGTGGGCGATGTTGTTCTGGGTCCACTTGAGGGCGAGACGCTGGTCAAGCAGGCCATAGACGCCGCGGGCTTCGGGCTGCGAAGCGCCCAAGAGCGCCGACGAGAAGAAGCCAAAGGCCGACACGCGATAGCTCGCGGCCACGACGATGACGCGGTGCTTAACGGCGAACCGACTGAAGTTGCCCACGCCAAAGGCCTCGGGCGCGCCCGACACGAACGCGCCGCCGTGGATCCACTGGACTACAGGGAAGGTCTCAAAGGGCGTGCGCGGCACAGGCGCCCACACATTGATGCGCAGGCAGTCCTCGGACATGACCGTGGGGTCGGTCGAGACGGGCGTTTGCGGACACATTGGGCCATAGGCCGTAGCCGCGAACGGCGTCGTCCACGTGCGGTTCAACGGCACGGGCGCCTTCCAGCGCAGGTTGCCCACGGGCGGCTCGGCAAAGGGAATGCCGCGGTAGACGACGATCGGCTTGCCATCGACATACTGAAGCACGCCCTTCACAGGGCCGTTGGCCGTCTGAGCCACAGTGCCGATGTTGCCGGTGGCGGTGACCGCAGCCACAAGGACAAGCACGGTCGCCAGCAGGAAGAGGATGTGCCGCGACATTCGATCTCAATGGAAGGTGAGGTTGAGGTTTTGATAAAGTACAGTTAGTAGTAGTAGGTGGTTGATAAAAGTGTTGTTGATTGTTGGGCGATGTGCCCACCCTTTTATATGCTCTGTCCGGTTGGTCGCTGCGCGTTATTCATCGAGTCCACAGGGGCGTTGCAACACAAATTCACAGAGCGATGCATGGAACCAACAATTGAGACCAATCGGTCTACCTACCAAACACGCGGGGAAGGTGTAACCCGTAACCGCAAGCAACATCCCCTTAAATAACTCCTGGTGTTCCATTGGCCGGTATTAAAGCCTTGAGCGATGGTGGCTTTGCGCTTGCAGCTGCCCAGGGCTACTTGCCCGAAGTTTCCATAGTTGGTTTTGCTTCTGGGCCCACTCTCGTTCACCTGGAATCACGCATGCGTCACAACCGGGACCATGAGGCACTATTGGTTTGGTGGTCAATCGGGCTCGTCGTTATGATTTGGAACGAATCAAATTCTTAGTTGAAGAACCAATCGCACATCGCCGGAGTACCAGGCTACCCGGCTCAAGCAACGCATTTTAGTCGTACAATCACACCACGCACAACGGTCAACAAGGGCCGCGATGAAGGGCTCGCTCGTTCTTTGTCTTATCGCGAGCGTGTTGTTGCTCTGCGTAGCGACCTGCCAAGGCAGCGGCGCTTCCACCGGCGTCAGCGTGAGCATCGTCGGCTCGGGCAACGCAGCGCTAAGCCCCGTCTTCAATAACCTGGCTTCGGCCTACCGCAGCCTACGCGATGACGTGAGCGTTTCGTTTACGCCTTCGTCCAGCATTCGCCAGTCGCTGCTCGACTATGACAAAGGCCTCCTGGATTTCACGGTCACGCACTCGCTTCTCGTCATTTCCGACCGACTCAACAACACTCTGGCCTCTCCTCTGGGCGGCGCAGCGCTCGTGCCCATCCACAATAACCTCCCCTGCCCCGGCCTGGCTTCGCTCAAAGTCACGCTCGACTTGCTGGGCCGCATCTGGTACGGCAACGTCAGTACCTGGGACGACGCGCGCCTTGTCGCCCTCAACCCCGAGTGCGCGGGCGTCGCTGGTGATATCCTGCTTGGCATTCCCGCGTCGGACGAGGACGACGTCATGTCGGTCTTCTTGTACAACATCGCCCTCTACAGCCAGCCTTTTGGCGAAGCCTATCAAGTGGCGCAGCACAACGTCTCCATGCTGCCTCTGGGCAACCGCGTCCGGCGCACCGCCGAGAGCGACCGCGCCAGCTGGCTCATGGCCTCGGCCCCGGAAGGCACGCTGTCGTTTGTCGTGGGCGCTCAAATCAGCCCGGCCACGGCGGCCACCATGGTCGACTCCTCGGGCGGCGTCTACTCGAGCGCGTCCGAGTTTGTCTCCAACACGATGGAGTCGTTCGCCGCCATCTACATCGACGGATCCATCTTCTACGCCGACCCCTCGACCGGCGGCTATTACTACCCGGAGCCGCCGCTCATGTATTGGCCCATCGCCGCCACTGGCTGGGTCGTCGTCGACCTCAACAGCACCGGCCGCGGCACCGTGCAGGCCTTTGGCACGGCCGACTGCTCCTACCCTGAGGAGTTCCTGCGGTTGCTCGTGTGGATGCAAGTCAACGGCGGTGCGCAGGAGGCCATCGTGGCTGGCGGCTACGTGCCGATCCCCTTCTCGTGGGCCTACACTGCGGTCAACTCGCTCAGCGCCGCCCGCTGCGGCGGCAGCCTGGCCTTGACAGATACCTACATTCTGGCCATGGGCGAGTCGCCGTCGGCCATCTTCCAGCGCATGTCCTACTCGTATGCTTCGGGCAGCTACACGTTCAAGTTCTACTCGGGCACGACGTCGGAATCGATCCAGGCCCTGGCCGGCAAGCAGGTCGACTTCTCCCTGGCCACGGCCCCGCCCAGCGCCGCCCAGGTGGCGGCCATGTCCGACGTGCGCCTCGTGACGACATTCATCGGCGCCGTGGGTCCCATCTACAACGTGCCCGAGCTCGTGGGCCTCTCCCCGCTGGTGTTTGACGCCGGCCTGCTCACGGGCATCCTCATCGGCGAGGTCTCCACGTGGGCAGACCCGCGAGTGAAGGCACTCAACCCGGACCTCGCCGCCCACCTGCCCGACCGGCCTATCGTCGTGGTCTATCAGACCGCCGAGAGCGCCGTGACCGAGCACTACACGCGCATGCTGGCCGGGCTCAACAGCACCTTTGCGGCCATGGTAGGCAGCGGGCCCGTGGTCAACCTGACCGTGGCCACGCTCAACCCCGGCCGCACCGTGGCCGTCGACGACATGAACGTTCCGCAGGCCGCGCAGGCCGCGCCCTACAGCCTGGCCATGTGGATGCTCTTCTCGCTCCAGGGCTCGGCAGGCGTGCTTGCCGGCGGAATGGTCAATGTGGCGGGCAACCGCATGCTGCCTGACGCGGCCGCGCTCGAGGCCACGCTGGCTGACTTTGAGGACTCGGACCCGGCCTCGGCGCTGCCTGTTCTCGCGCCCGGCGCCAACAGCTGGCCGGTCGCCATGTACGACCACTTCATGGTGCGCACGCGCGCGATGGCCGACCCGGCCAAGGCCCGGGCTCTGGTCGACTGGATCTACTGGGCGCTCACGTCGCCGGTGGCGGACCAAGTGGCCCGCGAGAGCTACGTGCTCATGGTCGGCGGCAACGACAAGTTCATGCGCCGAGCACTCCAGGTGCTCGTCAACACGACCGTGGCCGACGTCCACGTGAGCTCCATCTACCCGTGCGTCGGTCCCGATTACACCGTGTGCTCCAATCACGGCACCTGCGTCTCGGGCGCGTGCGTGTGCCCATCGCCCTGGGAAGGCGAGTACTGCCAGACGGACACGTCGCGCGGCTCGTCGGGCCTCGACGGCGGCGTGATCGCCATCGCCGTCGTCCTGCCTGTGCTGGGCGTCGTCGCCTGCCTGTGCCTGGCCGCGCTGGCCGTGGCCGCGCTCATCGCGTTCCGCAGATCGCGACGCGGTCCCGAGGACTGGGAGATCGACATCGATGAGATCGAACTCGGACCGCTCCTGGGCGCCGGCGGGTATGGCCAGGTCTACCGGGCCACCTGGAAGGGCACTGATGTGGCTGTGAAGATGCTTTCGACGGCTGCCGAGGGCCACACCGCCAGCGTGAACAGCTTCCGCAGCGAGGTGGCCGTCATGACCGCGCTGCGCCACCCGAACGTCGTCCTCTTCATGGCGGCCTGCACGAAGCCGCCGCGGATGGCCATCGTCATGGAGTACATGTCACTCGGGAGCCTCTACGACCTGCTCCACAACGAGCTCGTGCCCGACCTGCCGCTGGGCATGCAGGCCAAGCTGGTCTACCAGGCCTCCAAGGGCATGCACTTCTTGCACTCGTCGGGCATCGTGCACTGCGACCTCAAGTCCATGAATCTGCTGCTCGACGCCAAATGGAACCTCAAGGTGGCCGACTTTGGCCTCACGCGGGCCAAGAGCGAGCGCGCGCGGCAGGACATGAACGCGCTGGCCGGCACGGTCCAGTGGATGGCGCCCGAAGTGCTGAACATGGAGCCCGGGATCGACCACATGGCTGCCGACGTCTACGCCTTTGGCGTCATTCTCTGGGAGACGCTCACGCGCGACCAGCCCTACGCCGGCCTGAGTCCGGCCGCCATCGCCGTGGGCGTCATCCGAGACGATCTCCGGCCGGCCCTGCCCTCGCTCGAGTCCCTCGGCAGCGTCGAGGCCAACTACGTCCAGCTCGTGACCGACTGTTGGGCCACTGCACCCACATCGCGGCCCTCGTTCGGGGTCATCATGCACCGGCTGGCCGACATCGTCAGTCACAACAGCGGCGGCAGCGGCAGCGGAAGCAGCAGCAGCTCGTCGTACAACATGTCCACCCGCACGACAGGGGAGACCGACAGCCAGTCCTCGTTCAGCACGGTCACGCGCACGACGGCGACCGACAGCAGCTCGTCCGTCGGGCTGGGCAAGGCCGACATCATCCGCGCCCCGGCCTCGCCGTCTACCGCCGCGCCCTGCGCCGTGGTCGTGTCCGACGTGGTCCATGCCAACGTGCTGTGGGAGAACGACCCCGAGGCCGCGCACCGGGCGCTCGGCGAGCATAACGCGCTGCTCCGCGAGCTGGCGCGCCAGCACCAAGGCTACGAGTCCCGCCTGGCCGACGGCATGCTCGAGGGCCAGGGCACCTTCTGCATGCTGTTTGAGCGCCCAGCGTCGGCCGTGGCCTGGTGCTCGGCGGTGCAGGCGGGCATGGCCTCCAAGCCCATCTCTGTGCGCATGGGCGTCCATTATGGGGCCGTGAAGACGGTCTCGCGGCAGACGCTCACGCGGCGCTACCGATACGTCGGCGAGGCGGTCGACGTGGCCTTGGCGCTGGCCGGCGCCGCAAGCGGCGGCCAAGTCCTGACCTCCCGCGCTCTGGTCTCGGCTGTCAGCAACAATAGTAGCAACGACGGCAGCCCTCCCCAGTTCAAGCCATGTGCGACCGAGACCGACATCGAGACCTTTGCGCTGGCCTGCGCCATAAAGCACGAAGACCACGAAGCCTCTGCATCAGACTCTTCGAGCGCCGCGGGACCAAGCGACGTCAGCGCGCGCCTTCTGGGCAGCGCCAACCTGTGCCGCATGGTGATCAACTTTGACGAGATCACCCTGGGCGAGCAGATCGGCACCGGCTCCTACGGCTTCGTCACCAAGGGCCAGTGGAAGGGCATCCAAGTGGCGGTCAAGCGCCTGGCCAAGCAGACGATGAGCGAGCGCGCCATGCTCGCCTTCCGGGCCGAGATCGGCGTGCTCAGCAACATGAGCCATCCCAACATCGTGCTGTTCATCGGTGCCTGCCTGCAGAGCCCGAACCTGGCCATCATCACCGAGCTCGTGCCCAACGGCAACCTTCACGCGCTGCTCGCGGACACGCACCGGGCGATCCCGCTTCAAGTGCGCATGCGGCTGGTGCTAGACGTCGCGCGCGGCCTTGACTACCTGCACACAGCCTTTGACAAGCCCATTCTGCACCGCGACCTCAAGCCGTCGAACGTGCTGATTGACGGCGAGAGCCAGCGCACGTGGACGGCTAAGCTGGCCGACTTTGGCCTCGCGCGCGTCCGTGAGGACATGGCCACCATGACCCGCTGCGGCTCACCCCATTGGACGGCGCCCGAGATCTTCGAGGGCAGCCGCTACGACGAAAAGGCCGACGTCTACTCGCTGGGCATCCTCATGTGGCAAGCCCTCACGCGCAAGTGTCCCTATGGCGAATCGCGCGGCTACAACTTTGTCACCATCGGCGTGGAGGTTGTCGGTGGCCGCCGGCCCGACATGCCGAGCGACTGCCCGCCCGAGTACAGCAAGCTGATTCAGAAGGCCTGGCATCACAAGCCGGCCAAGAGGCCCACCGCCTCGTCCTTGGCCCAAAGTCTGTCCTCCATCCTTGACCACCACATAGTGTAACAATAAGGTGTGGCAAAAGTACATTCCTAAATGATTTTCGCGGAATGGAAAGAATGCTAAACAGGTTATTGCGACAAATTTTTTTATATCGTGAAGTGAAGCAAGGAAAGCCCATCAGCAAAGATGGCGTGCTTCACTGGTCTCTGCCCCGAGCTGCAGGCATGTGTGCTGGTCCACCTTCGCCCCTCCCAGTTGGCCCTGGTACGCGCGACGCACAAGGGGAAGCAGGAGTTTTTCTGACGGACCCGCCAGGTGAGTCAAACATGCTCCCAACTTCGGCGGGAGGCCGAGAGTGACGTCGTGTGGTGTGCCCGCTTCCTCCGACGCTTCGGCTCCGACTTTTGGGGCGAAGCTGTGTCCGGTCCTCACCCCTACTCGGTTGGTCATCACCACCCCCTCCAAACAACAGCTTTTGGCATCTTCTTCTTCCTCCTCCAAGGCCAGCTCATGGCTGAAGGCGCTTGTTGTCCCTTGTGGTGGGCGTTGATGCTGCAGTCCGTCCCGCCGGAGGGTAGTGGCGACCACTTCAACAAATGGCGTGGTGTGCCGCTCGACGAGCTCTTTGCCCGGTTCACACTGGACGATCCCGCCCGCGTGTCCTCGCGCACGGGCAACGACAACGACAACGATGACGACGACGACGACGAACTGCCGTGCAGGGCGGAGGCGCTACGCGAGTTTGTGCGCCACCACGCCACACACGAGGGCTACGGCGGCTGGAAGGAAGCCTTTCGCCGGTGCGCGCTGCATCCTCATCGTCATCATCGCAATGGTCATCATCATCATCATCTTCATGGCGACACGCCCGCAGGATGTACGAGATGGTGAAGGTCTGGCGCACGCCAGCATCAACCGGGTTCCTGGTGTCGGGCCTGACCTCCTTTGCCTCGCTCTCGGCCATCACGGACATCCTCCGGGACCAGGCGCTGAGCGGCGTCTGCGCCAAAGACTACCGGCACGAGCCCGTCCCGGGCTACGTCGAGGCCGACCTGGTCAGCCCCAGCGGTGCGTGCGCCCCTGGCTTCTTCAGCCTTCAACGAACGGAGACTCCAACCTCACGCTTGTGTGGACGTGCTGGCGCGTTGGGTCCCCAGGCGGGTGCCGCGTGGTGCGCCTGTGCTACTCCCACCTGAGCACGTGGGGCAACGTGGAGAAGGTGATGGCCAACATCTGCGTTGTCCGGCGGCCCCGGTTCGCTCTCTCTCTCTCTCTCTTTCTCTCGCGCCGATCGCGCTCACGTGAGGCGGACCGCACGTCAACAGGAACTGGTACCGCCCGACCTCCCGACAGCTGTTCCGCGGGCTGCAGCTGATGCAGGACGGCGATCGCCGTACCTCCTTGGAGGAGGAGTCCCGCCTCAAGCTGATCTACGTGGTCGACGCCGAGCGGTTCGGCGCCTGCGAAAAGGGCCTGTCGGCCCACCAAAAACACGTACGCTTGCGCCACCACCACCACCACCACCGCCGCCGCCGCCGCCGCCGCCTCTGCCACCATCTGTTGCGCTGGCGAGCCGTGGTGATGAACCTCGTGTGCGGCCCACAGGTCTATCGCGAGCTGCACGGCGTGCTGGGCGAAGGCAAGAATTTCTTCAGCCGGGGACTCTATCTGGGCCTTTTCTTCATCAACGACACGCAGGGCCAGGCGGCTCTCATCCGGGAGCGCCTGAAGGTCGACCTTACTTTCTCTCTCTCTCTCTCTTGTCCTTTAAGGCTGAAGCCATGTACGTGCGTGCGTGTATGTTGTGCGCTGCAGGTGCCGGTATTCCAGCGGCCGCACCACATGTGCCCCTACTACGCCGGACCAGTCATCTTTGCTGTGACGACCTTCGCCGTGCGCCAGAGCAAGGAGACTGCCGGTCCTCCTCCTCCTCCTTCCCCTTCACACGCCCACAAACGATCTCTCACTCCTTCCCTTGATGATGTCCCCCCCCCCCACACGACAGAGGAGGTGCTTGATCGGCAGGACAAGGTGATGCAGACGCTGAACTGGCTTTCGAAGCAGCCCTCTGCACGGCCCCACTGGAAACTGAATGGCCTCCTCCTCTGCGCTCTCAAAGCTGAGTCCTGACCTTGTGTGCCCAGACAAGAAATAAAATAAATTGAAACGAAAATGAGTAAAATAATTTTAATATAAACTACATGGTCTTTGTTCGCTGTCTCGTTATTGGAGACGGCCTGGTGGGCAATGGGTCTAGGCATGGCAAGGCCAGCCAGTGACCTAGTGTGGACGCGAGCTGGGCGCGGTTGAAGGGCTTGGTGATCCAGTCGTCCATACCCGCCTTGCGTGCAGACAGCGCCGTTTCTGGGGACAAGGACATTGCCGAGAGTCCAATGATGGGAACATGACGTTGGCCGCCGGCAGCTTCCTCGCTCTCTCGGATGCACTTCGTTGTTTCCATTCCATCTGGAGGAGAACGAGAGGAACTCATCAGTAAGAAGCCACACATACAACGTCTGGCTGTTTGTGACACACTTACCGAGGCCGGGCATGAGGAAATCCATCAGCACGACGTCGATGGCCGGACAGTCTGCTTCGAGGTTTTCTCCTTGGTCAAGGATCATGGCCAGCGCCTCGTGGCCGTTGGTGGCCACCACGGTCTCAGCTCCCAAGGGCCGGAGCATGGCGAGGCACACCTTCCTGTTGACCGCGTTATCATCAACCACCAGCACTCGCTTGCCTTGCAGGATCCCCTTCGTGCTGTCGATTGACGGGGCTCCAATGGTTCGATCTGGTTCTTCATGGGTGTTGTCCACTTCGGCGTCCAAGCCACCGTCATCGTCGGCGTTTGTATCGGGCACTCGAGGCAGCGGCACGACGAACCAGAACGTGGCGCCCGAGCCCTCAGTCGACCGGCAGCCAATCTGGCCGCCCATGGCGTTGACAAAGCGCTTCGATATGGCCAGGCCCAAGCCCGTGCCGCCAAACTTGCGGCCGATCGACGCGTCGGCTTGCACGTAGTCGCGGAAGAGCGTCGCCTGCGTTGCGGGCGAGATGCCAATGCCCGAGTCGGCCACCTCGACACGCAAGGCGTCGAGCTCGTCGACTTGAACAACAAGGCGGATCGTGCCCCCGTGAGGGGAGAACTTAATGGCGTTGGAGAGCAAGTTCGTAAGGACCTGCCTGAAGCGCAGCGGGTCGCCCAGGCGCAGAGTCTGGTCGAGCGTCAGCGGCTGGAGCAGCTGCTCCAACCTGATGGCCTTGTTCTCCAGCATGGCCGCAAAGGTGGCGCACACTTGATGGACCTCATCGACGACGGAGAACGGGACGGCTTCCAGCGTGAAGCTGCCCGCGTCAACCTTTTCCAGGTCGAGGATGTTGTTGAGCAGCGCCAGCAGGTGCTTTCCGCAGTCGGAGATGGTGCGCAGGGACTGGAGAGGTCCGCTAGCCAGGCGCGCGGGCAAGCACTGGTCGAGCATCGAGTCGGCCAGGGCCAGCATTCCGTGCAGCGGCGTCCGCAACTCTAGTTTGTGGCCATTGTGCGTCAGCATCGTTGTCTTGCTTGCCAGCCAGATGTGGTGGCGTACCGTGAGAAGTCGAGGCAAAGAACAGATTCTTGGCCTCTGCTGCCTCTTGCAGGTCACCGTTCATGCGCTTCATTTCGTCCAGCGTCGTCTGCATGATGGATATGAGCTGAAAGACAAGATGTGACCAAGGATGAAGGTACGCGAACCTGCAGCCGGTGCAGAATGTCTTCACGGCAAAACTCATTGGCTGACGCGCTGATGCCCAAGCACAGCAGGAAGGCGTTGATGGTGATGACGCCCACCATGTGGTCCACGTCGCCCACAGAGCTCGTGTACCCGAGTATGTGCAAGACCGCGGCCTGGGCCAGGATGGCTGCCACGCCAACAATGCCGCCAAGGCCGCCGAAGGGGAACGACAGGATCTTGGGCACCCTTGGGGTGGGACGTGACATCAGTCATCCGCGAAGAAGCGCTGTTCATGTGGAGAGGTTGCGTACCAACCCAACCAGACGTAGAGCTCGGGCACGACGCCATGGCGGACGCAGAGAACAATAGCGCACAAGTCGATGAACAGGGCGAGCAAGAGCGAGGCCACAGTAATGTTGTGCTTGTAGCGAAGCATGAAGCCCAGGAGAAGAACCAGCAACCACCAAACGAGTGGCGGCAACTCGTCCGTGAGGGCGAAGATGGCCAGTTGGGAAACAGGCAAGACGATGGCGAGGCACTGCGTCATGAAGAACTTGTGGACGTCTTCGCTGCTGTGGGAGTTGATGTAGCCTTGAGGCATCACCAAAGCCAACATGCTCGACATGACGCTTGGTCGCTGGAGTTGGGATGGAGCGGATGAGTATTCACTCATCGCGATATCCACTCGGTGCTTGTGGGCGGGCGCGTGTAGGAGACGAGAGGGGCAAAGGAAGAGTGATGAAGTGATGGTGGCTGCTGCAGTTAAATGGCTGCAACAGATGACATCTGCTGATGGTGGAGTGCTGCAAGTATCCGTGAATGTGCATGGAGATGTGAGTAAGAGGTAAAGCTGGTAAACCAATTAAGTACGCTCAGCGAGTTGGGAATTAGTATCCCCTCAACCACAGTTGAGGAAAGGATAACATACTGGCTCTTGATGAGAAGACAGGATATCTGTCATCTCCTTTGACTAACTAGTCTCCGGAGTCGGAGTTGCGACGCTCCGGACGAGACTGTTGTGTGACCACTGACATCCGACCTTGTGGAATGGGCACCAACTCCTCACTGCTTCATCAGCTAAATTTCTCTGATGAACCACCAGTTTGCACGTGGCGTTTAGGTCCTTCGCCTGTCTTGGCCGTCTGGGCATCAACGGAGAGCTGACAAATCCCTTGCTCGGAACTATGCAAAAAAGAGAAAAAGGATTTGCTTTTTCTTGGAACACAACCAGCTCAAGCCATCTTCGTCTTCAAGTCCGAGCGGCATAAGAAGTGCTGTTTCTGAAAATCTGAGCATGGAGGACCTCATGGTGGAGCTTGTGGCCTCCATTCTCAGCTTCGTCCAGCCTTCCCTGCCCGCCAGCCGCACAGTGTGCCACACATGGGTCAATGCCCTCCACCAACGCGGCATTGTTGGCAGCCGTTGGCGTGCAACCACTGGACCACAGCCAAGAGACCTCTCTGAGCTGTGTGCACGTATGTCCGTTCATCCCACGGGCAGCCGTTCGCGTGCAGCCACTGAAGCACGTCCAGATGGCCTCCTCATGCTGCGAAGGCGCAGGTCATCACGTCCCAGCGGCAGCCGCTGTGGCGTGCCCACTTAACCCCTGAGTAGCGCGAGCCTTCCCGCATACTTCATGCCGCCCCTTCGTGCAGCGATGTCGCGCGTGGTGGCCATGAGGGTCTCATGCTGCTGCCCTCCCATGCTGGGGCGGGATGATAACACAGTGGATCAGTCAACTTTGGAAGCAGCAATACACGGCCACATAGAAGTGCGTACACTGAGCCATCAAGAATAACCAGTTTTCACTTAAATGCTTTTCTAGCATGCTTCCTTCCCATTCCCGGTCCCGCAAGATGAGAACCGCTTTTTATCGTTGTATTGCGCCACTGCGCTCATATATCAGCAAGCAAAGCATCCGTGGTCCAGTGCCACTAAGCTTCCATGCCGCGACCGTCTGCCGCCTTCGAGCCAAATTGAGGAAAAGCATTATACCATTTCGGCTCGGCGACATGTCTCAACAAGAAAAGCATCCGTGGTCCAGTGGCAAGATTTCCGCCTGCCACGCGGGAGACCCGGGTTCAATTCCCGGCGGATGCATTATCTTTTTTACCCTCACTCTTTGTTGCCATCATCAACCACCCTTTGTTGCCATCATCAACCAGGTGCGGCGCTCCCTGGCTCCTCTCTCCTCTTCCTGGCAACACGGTTGTACCCAAGTGTTGCACGTTGTCTTTGTCCCGTGCCGTCTTGTCTTGCAACTTCGTCCCGCCTACGCGAGCCACAAGCCTTTTGCTGCCTCACCCACAACCATGGACCGACGCGGCAGCTCGGGATCTGTTTCCACGCGGAAGAACAAGCGGTTCAGTCTGTCCTTCCTCAATAGGCCGCTCTTTGCTTCGTCTTCTGCCGTCGAGCTCGCCTCGGCCTCTTCCTTGACTTCGCCCTCGGCCTCGGCCGAGTGGCAACAGCTCGCCGTCGCAGCCGCCGCCAGCAACTGCTTCACCAACGCCAAGCCGGATGACAGCGATAGCGAGTGTAGCAGCAGTCCCGACTCGCCCGCAGTCTCGCGTAGCCTCCAGAGCGTCGTCGACGACAGCGAGTGCGGTTACTGGGGCAGCGGGGAGGGCCACCACTCTGTCCGCTCGGTGCCCACCCGAGCTCGTAGCCACACCATCGCAGAAACCTGTTCGTCCACTTCGACTTCTTCTTCCTTGTCGTCGTCTTCCTGTTCATCACCATCGGCGCCATCACCACTGCCAAGCCCTGTCGGTTCGCCGACAACCAGGCGCCTGGGACTCCGAAGCAACATCAGCAAGAGGGCCACGGTGTCATTTGGTGCCGACGAGTTGCGGCTGCAACTCAACCAGGCCGCTGCCTCGGAACAACACGAACGAAACGAAGCAAAAGCGAAGACGAAAACGAAAGCGAAAGCGACGAAGCAAAAAAAGGCTCAGCGGCGGTCGGTGAACGACCTGCGCGCGCAGGTGCTGCAGGAGCTCCTGGCCACCCGCAAGCGGGTGGAGCCCATAACGAGCGACGATGCGGTGGCGACAAGGGAGCAGAAGACAAAGAGCACTTCCTTTGAGGCCATCGTCGCGGTTCCCGTGCGGGCTCAGCCCCAGCTGCTGTCGGTCGACGCCAGCGTGCCGGAGCCTCTGCGGACGCGCAACCGCGTCATCAACGAGATTATCGACACGGAGAAGACCTACGTGTATGACCTGCAGGTGTTGGCCACCGTTTTCAAGTGCGTTGTTGTCTTCGTTCTTTTCAGCTGTTGTTTGTCTTCGATCTTTGTGAACGAACGCGTTGGGGGGGGGGAGCAGAGGGCCGATGTTGGCCGAAGGCGTTGCCCGGGAGGAGGAAGTGGCTGTCATATTCTCCAACGTGAAGACGCTTCTCCCCATCAACAAGATGCTTCTGGGAGACCTTATCCAGCGAGTCAAGTCAGCGCATGGCAACGACGTCGGCGAAAGCTTCCTCGTTTTTGTTCGTTCTTCTTTCGTTCTTTTCTTTCAATTTAACTTGGCGGACTGACGTGGCTGACGATGACCATCCATCACAGGGAGATTACATGAAGATGTACGCCACGTACTGTGCCAACCACGACGCGGCGTTGGAGATGGTGGCGCGACTCGAGAAGGCCAACACGCGCTTCCGGGCCTTCCTGCAGCGCACGCTGGCCGACCCGCAGACCAACCGCCTCATGCTCAGGGACTACCTCATCAAGCCGATGCAGCGTCTCTGCAAATACCCGCTGCTCCTGCGTGTACGCGCCCTCAGCCTGCAGGTTGCGCACACGAGCAAACAACGTTTTTGCTGATGGCGCCCTCCTGCGCAGGAGCTGCTGAGGCACACGCCCGAGGACCACCCGGACCACGCCAAGTTGGTCCGGGCGCAGGAAAAGATCCACAACGTAGTATTGAGCGTCAACCGCAACAAGAAGCACGAGGAAGACCTCGAGGTGCTGGCCAAGGCCATCGGCCGGCTCAAAGGCATCAAGGTACCTTTGCCTGCCCGCGTTGTTGCTGCGGTTGTCGCTGTTGTTGGCGTGACACAATCTCACCCGCGAGCCCGGGTGCGCGCAGAGGTTCGGCGTGCAGCTAATGACACCTGGTCGCATGTACATGCAGGAGGGCCTCCTCCTCATGCGCTCCGAGGTGCGGTGGCGCGAGCGCAAAGTCGGCAGCTTGAAGCCTTGTCCAAACAAACCAGAAAAGGCTCACATGGGAGAGGTCTTTCCATCCTGTGATTCAGAACCAGGAGGGCTTCGTGCCGCAGCACTACCTGCTGCTGTCCGACCTGCTCGTGCTGACCGAAAGCCCCGCGGGCGCGACGGCCGGCCCGGGAGGCAAGGACAAGGGCGGCAAGCTGCGCGTCACCGCCGTGGTGCCGCTCGGGGACGCGCAGATCCAGACCAGCGCCGGCGGTACGTCGCTTGGCGCCACATTTTGTGAACGGCAGCCAGCTCGCTCACAAAGGCGTACCACGTACGTGAGCAGAGGAAGCCTCGATGGTCATCACCGCCGAGGCCGGGGTCTACGTGGTGCCGTTCGTCTCTGCCGAACAGAAGCGGCAGCTGCTGGAGAGCTGGCCCCTCCTGCCGCCCAGTTCCCCGCTGGCGGACAGAGGCTAAGCTCAAAAAGCATTCGTCAAAAAAAATCAGAAGAAAAAACGAATAAAATATTGTATTATTTAATTAAACTATTTGAATTTTTTTAAAAAAAAATCAGGTCAAGAGGGCGGGCAGCAGAGAGGGCAGGCGCAGTCAAAGAGGTACTCTTGCCGCAGCCGGCGTCGGCGCATCGGGGCCGACCAGCGCAGCCGCTTGGCGCCGATGTAGTCGATGCACACCTCCTCGCCCTGGCGGATGTCCTTCACCGCCACCACCGTCGCCGTTCTGATGATGGTGGAGTCCGCGTGAGCGTGCGTAGACAAGACAAGAAACGAGCTGCGACGCACCGGTCTCCGTGGCGGAAGGTGGTCTCGACGTTGTTGTCGCACGAGTGGTTCATGCAGTTGTGGACGACAAACAGACCCTGCCCGACGTGCGCGTTGATGAAGGGGATCAGCTTGTCCGGCACGCTCCGGTCGAACGCCCGCTGGTCCTGCTGCTGGAGCGTCTGTATGGCCCCACCACGCGTCAGTGTGCGCAGGCCTGGTTGTGAGTTCACCACCAGCGAAGCCCGGCCCAGCTCGGCCGAGCTCGGCCTCGAAACGGAGAGGCGTGCGCGTGCCTTGGCGTAGCGCTGGAGCGGCGACGAGATCCTCTGGACGTTGGTGGCCACCATGCCCATCAGGAGGTCCAGGTGCTCCCAGCGAAAGACCTCCTCGGCGCGAAGGTCCTCCTTCCCGTCTTCCTCCTGCTCCTGCTTCGCCTTGGGGCCAAGAAGGGCGTTGACCAGGCTGCCATGCAGCTGCTGCACGAGCGCCAGCTTGTACTGCTTGAGCTGCTCGCGCTTCATCAGCTCGTCCTGGTACTTGTTGAGACCCTCCACGTAGCACACGACGCTGGAGAAGGGCGCCTGAAGACCCGCCCCGAGCCTCCGTTCAGCCCAACAACGAGCGGTCCGTGATAGCCAGGGGGGCATTAGACCTTGCAGAAGTGGGCAAAGGGCATGTAGGCTTGTTGGAGCCGCGCTGCGAGGGTGGCGCCTTCGGCTGCTTTGAGGCGCTGCAGGATGAAGGCATAGATGCGTAGCGCCATCGCGCCAACATCGTAGAAGTCGTCATCTGATAAAACCGAAACAATTTAGAAGAAAATAAGAATAATAATAAAAAATCATTAAGAATTGTGGTGTGTACTGTCGAGGAAGGGCCGGAGGGCAGCGTAGGCGGGACAGGCGGTCTCGTGGTAGTCCCGCCAGGCATCATCCTTGCACTGCGGCCCGCAGTACGTCTCGACGCCGCAGCCGTCGCAGACCAGGCCCTCGGTATCGCTGCACTCGTCGCGAGGTTGATGAGGATGGAGAGGGAAGAAGAAGAGGAAGAGCGTTTTCGGTCCAGGCAGCCTCGTACCTGAATGGCGGGCAGAGCTCGTCGAAGCGCGGGAGGGCAAGGACCTGAGCCTTGGCCGCCGGGCCGACATGGGCCACCATCCGGTCCAACATCGCTGCACGCGTGCCCAAGTACCGCAGGCAATGGCTGCAGCACAGGGGCTGAACCAACGTTGCAAACGAACGCGGCTCAGCTTGCATGCTTGTGCGCGCGCACGGGGACATGAGGAGGAGGCATGGCAATACCCACCTTGTCGTGAGGCGCGCAAAAGGGTGGGGCGCAGACGAGGGGCTCCTCGTGGAAGAGCTCTTCGCCCCGCTTGAAGTCCCGCAGGGCGACGAGGCCCTTGCCCTTGCCTTTCCCAAAGTACTCGACCCGCACGGGCCGCTCGCCGACGACGGGCGCGTAGTGTGCCTGAAGTAGAGGTGTGCACAATTGTGCGGCGTCAACGAGCTTACAGGCAGGCGCCAGTCATGTAGTTGGCGTACCGCCATGGCGCGTCGAAGCAGTCGGTCGGCCTTGGCCTCCTGTGCATCACCCTGGGCGAGCGAAGCGGCTTCGCGCGCTGCGATAAGCGCCTCGCCTGGTCGAGCCAGACCCAGAAGTGCCTTGGCCTCGGCTTTCCAGCCCTTGAACGCCAACAAGGTCAGCGTTGGCACCAAAACGCTACAGCAAGCGCAAGCGCACCAGGAACGTCCGCGAGGACGCATGTTCGGCCCTGTGGACGGCGTCAAGGGCGCCCGACCAGTTGCTGGACTTGGCACGGGCTCGGCTGAGCGCGAGCCATGTGTGACTGTCGTTAGCCTTAGTCTCCGCCTGCACTTCTTGCTCTAATTCTTGTGCCCGGAGATGCCAATCGATTTTCGGAGCCGGTGCAGCTGAGGGTACTGTACCGCCGGCCTCGTTTATCTCTGCCTGATGACTTGTAATGCATGGTTCTGTCGTCACGTCGTCTTCCCCTCGCTTCCGCTTCATACTGTTTTCTTATGTATTATTATTAAAATTTGCGAGTTGCTTGCAAATCTGTTTCAAACGCAAGGCCGTCGGTTGGGCGAACAAGGAGAAGCAAACGTGTTTGTCTAGGAGGTTCCCAACGAGATCAAGATGTCTGACTACGCTACTCTTGCCCGTGAAAACGTTCAACTTTGTCGCGAGCTACTCAATACAGAGGACGGCTGGACGATTCTCAAGGAGGACAACGGCGTCGTGCTGGAGGCTCGCCCTCGCGAGGGCAGCTATATCAACTGCTACCGCGTCACAGGCAAGGTCGCCCGCTCGCCCAAGGAGGCGGCCGAGTACCTGTGGACATGGGGTAAGGACGAGTGGGTGAAGGTTTCTTCGGACGTCCAGGAGTACAACGTCGTCCTCTCTGAACTCGACGGAGACGCCAACATGAAGATCGTCTACCAGAGAGCCTCGCTGCCGTGGCCGCTGTGGCACCGTGACGTGTGCCTCCTCGTGAACAAGACGCACGACGAGACCACTGGCTCATGTGAGGTTTCCGTCAAGTCAGTTGTGCACGAGCAAGTACCCGAGAAACCCGACACCTACGTGCGCGCTAACGTGCTGCTGGGCGCCTACGTCTTCTTTCCTGTGGAGAACGAGGAATCGTCATCCAAAGTTGTGCGCATCGTTCACATCGAGCCGAATGGAAGCATTCCATCGACAATCGTCAACATGAAGGCAAACGAGCTGCATAAGCAGATGGAAGCCTTCCAGGCTCTCTTCTAATCACGCTGACAGCCAGTGATTACCGGAGCCCCCTCACCATCAACTAAAACTAGCAAGTTGTGCTTCTAATGGTTTTAAACTATTTCTTCAAAGGAGGGCCGATGGGCAGAGAAGTTGGTATTTATAGGGAATGGAAGAAGCAACATTCACACAAGGCGATTGGGGATAGATGAGAGAAGCAGGGAGGCACCTCGCTCAGTCCTTGTAGAACTCAGGAAGCTTGTTGCCAGGAAGCATGCTCCTCTCAACACCATCAGCCGTGATCACGACTGTTCTGATTACACCGCCCGACGAGCCATCACGGGCCATGGCCAGCGAGAGCGCATTCTGAACGAATTTAAGCGCCTCCTCCTTGGTCATGCCCTCCTTGTAGTTGGCATCGCAGTAACCGTAGATGTACGAAGATCCAGAACCACCGATGGCCCATGGCTCCTTGATGAGCGCGCCGCCCAGAGGGATCGAGTAGACGCTGCCGCCGTTGTGCTTGTCGTAACCTCCCACGATGATGGCGGCCATGAGGAAGTTCTTGTTGGCGTAGCAGAGCTGCTTGAAGAGGTTTGCTGCTGTGCCCACCTCAGGCTCCTCGCCCAACTCGACGCTGTGCTGATGGAGGAACCATTTGACGTAGTCAGCGATGGCTTGCGTGTCAGCGGCCGATCCAGAGCGGCAACAGTAGATCTTGTCGTGCACTGGCGTCAGCTTGTCGCTTGTTCGATTTGCGACGTAGGCACCCGTGGTAGTGCGCGAGTCGGCACCCACCACGACGCCATCCTTGAAGACGACCGCCATGATGGACGTTCCCGTCTTATGTTCCTCATCCCATCCATCGGCGGACTGCAGCGTGGGGTCCATGTTGTGGCCGTCTACTCAATTGAATTTTAGTGCACTTGGCTTGATTTTCTTGCGATCCTTTGCCCCAGCAAGCAAGTGAGTGGCACCACCGCCAACACAGCATGCGTTGGAGTTCTTATCATTTCCGAATTGTTTTGGAACAGTTTCCAATTTTTTTTGTTTTTGTACAATTTACAGAGGCCGGTGGGCTGCACGATCGTTGCTCTCGCTGCCGGCGTCAACGACTCCGCTGACAGAACGCACGTCTGAGAAGAAACAGAATCGTCAAGTGACCAAATTATGAGGTTTAACTCTTCCATAGGGTGATCAGGATGACAATGTGCTGGCTGACAGTGTTGAACTGCTGTTGAACCTGAACCAGCTGAACCACAACAAGACAGAGCGGATGACAAACATGGGCACGTTGTGGCTGGGGAGGGATCAGAGATCGACCATACGGCGCAGATGCAGGCCGTGAGGGCTGAGAAGCCAGAGGACATGTGAATGACGGTCCTTCCTGCCAGCAAAGTCCAGTGAGCCCAGGTCCTGCAAGAAGCCTGTCATGTAGCTGCCATCGGAAGAGGTTTGGGATCAGGAACAAGTCATTCCGCCCATTCGCGTTCCCCACCGAAATGTAATTCCTCACAGTGCATTGTTGCAATTTTCCAGATGTTTGTTTGGCCAACAACGAAAGAACGAACGCGGCGAGACTGCCGGGGCTTATTCGCTCAATGGCGCGAATCGGCGAGATAGGTCGATTACTCTGGCCATAAAAGGGCGAGAAAATCACCCTTCTCCACACCCTGGTTTCACAACCTACCCCACACACTCCCTACGATGGCCACAACACAAGTGACAAAGCCGACCCTGACGTACTTCCCCTCGGCAGGCAGGGCTGAAGTGCCGCGGCTCATCCTTGAAGAGGCTGGCGTTGACTACGACTTCGTGGGCGTCACCAACTGGGCTGAACTCAAGCCGACCTACATCGCTTCGGGCAAGACTGCCTTTGGGCAACTGCCTCTCTACGAAGAGCCTGGCCTCACGCTCGTCCAAAGCGGCGCCATCACCCGCTATCTTGCCAAGAAGCACGGCTTCGCCGGTGCTGACGCGCATGAAGAGGCGCTGATCGACCAGGCCAGCGAGGGCGTGGTTGACATCATCAACCGTCTTGTGGCTGCCGCCTTCGGTCCTGAGGACCAGCGGCCCGCCGCCAAGGAGAAGCTGTTGACAGAGTTCTTGCCTGCTCACCTGGCCCACTTTACGAAGCTGCTCGAAAAGAACGGAAACAATGGCTTCCTCGTGGGCTCCAAGCTGAGCCACGCCGACTTGTCCCTGTGGAGTGCCCTCAAGGGCCTCACCTCACGAGTCGAGGGCGCTGACGCTGTTGTGGCCAAGTTCCCCGCAATCACGGCCGCCTCCGACGCCATTGCCTCGCGTGACCGCATCAAGGCCTACCTCGCTCGCGACGTCTACAAGCAGAGTGCTTGAGGGTGAAGAGAATAAAGTCGTCGTTGTACAACCCTTTCGCGCCCTTGCTCGTTCCATTTCTTCGGCATGTTTCTTGCGGCCAACAGCGAAACTTGCCGTTAGAGGCATGATCTTCCGATTGGCCCCGGGAGTGCCGCTTGCCGGCTCCGTCCTTGTCTTCTGCGCGACCGCAACGTGGGAACTGAACTTGCACACCATGGCAGACAACACGACACCGACGGGAAGCCAGCCCACGGAGCGACCCACGAAGAAGCTGTCTGAATCTTTTGCCTACCTGGCGGAGGTCCTTATCGAACTTTCTTTTTTTTCTTCCTTTTTTTTAAATTATTGATTAACCAAGGCACGGCCCCGACAGATTGTGGGTGAGGAGTCCCTCTATGGAACCCGCATGGCCGCGGGAGCGGTGCTCGACACGCTCGACATATGTGCTGGCTACACGGCCTCCAAGTTCTCCGGCTCGCGCGTGGTCACCTTGGCCTTCGACCGCGTCGACCTCTCTCACCCCATCCTGCACCAGGTTCTTGTCCACCCACCTTTTCGTCCGTTATCAGCTTCCGTGCTTAGACGTGTGGCACCACCAACAGGACCTCGTGCGTGCGGAGGGTCGTGTGGTGAGCGTTGGCCGTTCGTCGATGGTCGTCCACGTGCGTGCTTACAGGCAAGATCTACTCTCGCGCCTGTTTGAGCCTGTCCAGGAATCGTACGTGACGATGGTGGCTGTTGACGAAAAGCTGCGACCCAACCCCAAGATCCCGTCCGTCGTCTACGACGATCCAGAGGAAGAGGTCCGGATCAACAAGATCCTCCTGTCCAGGAAGGAGGCCAACGAGAACTGGGAGAACTGCCAGAAGGTGCGGCACGCAGCAGCGCAAGCGCAAGCGGCCAAGCTAAAGCAGTCTTGCATGTGCAGTTCATCAAGCAAAGCGGGCCCTTCACCGCCAAGGAGGTGGAGGACTCCATCAACAGGGAGGGCAAACTTGAGTTCATGCCCATTTCCCAGACTGAGGTGAACGTGAAGCGCATCTTTTTCCCCAAGAACCTCAACTACCACAACACCGTATTTGGCGGAGACATCCTGCTGTGGATGGACCGCGTGGTATGTCATCTCAATCTGCCCAGCCAGCCGTCTTCCTCTGCCGATTCGCTCACACGAGCGCCCTCTGCACGCACAGGCCACGCAGTGCGCGCGGCAGTTCACGCGCAACCGACACGTCTTCACCAAACACATGCAGCGCGTCTTCTTCAAGCAGCCCATCCTCATCACCGACGTACGACTCATCGTGGCACATGCTCGTTGTGCGTGGTTCACTAACCATCATGGTGTGCAGGTCGTGGAGATGAAGGCGAGCGTGGTTTATGTGGGCAAGTGCACACTCGAGGTGGAGATCAACGTGTCATTGGAGCGGTCGAGCGGGGAGGTGTACGAATCGCACTCAGGCTACTTCACGCTCCTCAACTGCAACGAAGCCGGCTGGAAGCGGCCCATCATCACTGGGCTCCAGCTGACCGACGACGATCAGGACTCCCTGCAGCGGTACCTGCAGGCCAAGGAGCGCCGAAAGCTCTGGAAGAAATGGAAGAGCGAGGAACAACATTACACCAGCGGCGAAAAGGGACAAGAGGAGGCCCGCTTCTCGCTGGACGACTGACGGCCGTGAGGAATCTTTTCCTTGAATTAAATTAAAAACAAGAAGGAAAAATAAACAGAAAAAAAACAACAAACAAGAAGGAACGTTTTGCTTAATGCGGGACCGGGCCGCTGCCGTCAAGTGCTTTGCGGGGCACCTCGCGGACGGCCCTGCTGCAAAGAAGACGCCTCCATGCAGCTCACCGGCCTTGCAGGAAGGCGATCGGGTTTGGATCCAGGTACCCAATTTCTTGCTTGTTTGCGGTTGTGGTGGCCTCAACTACGTAGAGATGAGCATAAAATAAACTAATAATATCCTCTGTCCCTTTGCAGGGCGTCGTTGTCGGTGCTGGGCTTGGTGGCAGTGGTGAGAGTGGTGACGTTCGTGGCTTCATTCTGGACGATGGCACTGGCCTCCTTCCTATCGACGCCCGCAAACTGCCGGTGGCTGCCCCAGTGTCTTCTTCGCCAGCCTCGACGCCACCCTCTGCCCTCTCGCCTTGTCCTTTGGGTGCGTATTTGGCCCTGTGGGCGCCTTTTTATGTTTTCAAGTTTCAAGACCTTGTCACTCAGACGCGTTCGTGCCAACACATAGGCGCCTACGTGATGGTCATCGGAAGCGTGGCGAAGAGGGATGATGGCGCTCGGACAGTGGTTGCCGCCAAGCTAGTCGATCTCTCCGCCGATCCCAATCGTGAGTCCATGTGGCTCCTCGAAGTCATCGAGTCTGCGCTCCGCCTCACGGAATCTCCCTAGAGAGTGGCAGAGTGTGTCTGTACATAACACGTTATATTTATGTTTCTCTGTCCATGAACATGCCGAGCTCGTGACGTCAGCATGAAACAGAAAAAGGCACACGCACGGAAGAAGAAACACGTTTTGTAGGTCGGTTGAAGTCATGCACGCCACCCGCGATGGCCGTGGGGAAGGAGGAGAAGACGGCATGGACGCGAAAAGGGGGCTGCAGAACCGCTTGGGGGAGCAAAACTGTTTCATCAACGTGGTGATTCAGAGCTTGTGGCATCTGCGTGCATTTCGGCACAGTTTCCAGAGCAGCTCAGGCAGGCACAACCACGTAGCGCGAGGTCAATGCATCTACTGCGCAATTGAGGTTCGATCTGTGCCCATTTCTGAATGGGTTCCAACCCTTCTGAGTTGGTGGTTTGCACGTGCGACCAGGTCTTGCTGAATAACTACGCGTGGAGCGAGGAGGCCGTGCTGCCGCCCAAGGTGTTACGCGAAGCGCTCAGCAACCTCTTTGCCAACCAGGGCCGCTTTCAGATCAACCAAACCGTGCCGTCTCCCTCTTTCGATTGAAATAAGATGAGCTACTCAAGTAGCCACTTTCCTCGCCCCAAAGGACGACGCCAGCGAAGCCCTGGACTCCATACTCACGAGCCTTCATGACAACCTGAGCACGCGGCAACCCGCGCCATCGATGAACGGGAGCGCGACGGTCAGCATCGCCCCGACCCCGGCCTGCTGCGAGCCACCCTGCCTCGTCCACCAGGTCTTTGGGATCAACGTGATGGAGCAAACCGCCGAGTGTCCGAGCTGTGGCAGCTCATCCGAGCCCCTGTTCTCGCAGGGCTGGATCCACTACGGCTACACCAACGACCTCACGTTCGTTCAGCCCTTGCCCAGTGACCCGTCTCTCTTCTTGGTCTGACATGCGCCAACCTCGTCTCAGGAACCTGCACGTGGCGTATCCGCAGCTCGGGCTGGGCAAGCTGCTCCACCTCGCCGCTGGTGACCAGGCGCCCCGCTCGTGCGTGAACGAGGTCAGTCCTCCTCCTTCCCCCTGTCTTTCGACCAAAGTGACCTCGAGTCCAGCCGGTCTGAAGAGCTCTCGTCTCGCACAGGCCTGCACCCAGAAGAGCTCAGTCAGTCGGTTCCTGTTCCCTTCCTATCCTGCCGTCTTCACCGTTGGCCTCGTCTGGTACGACAGCTGAACGAGCGCTCGTTCTTTGGCCCTGCTTCATTGCCGTTGTTGAAGGTGAAGCAAATGGGGAGCTCGACAGGGACTCGCCGCGCGTGTCCTCAGAGGCGCTAGCCCAAGTGTTCAACCTGCTCGATGAGCAGCTCGACCTTCGGGACGTTTTTCCCAACATCAGCGAAGACGGCGGCAGTGAAAAGGACACGCGCTACCTCTACCGCCTGCGAGGCCTGGTCCGTCAAGCTTTCACCCCTCGCGTCATGAAGACGTGTCTCTGCTATTCTTCTTCTCACACCATCGACTGTGGTGCCGGTGTTGGCGGTGGCGGACCAGATATGCTTCTACGCGAGCCACTACATGGCCTTCTTCTACAGCCCCACAAAGCGCGTCTGGATGGCCTTTGACGACGCCTGCGTCGCCGTACGCCTGACACGAAGCACGATCGCCTCTGCCGCAGTAGCTGATGGTAGTCGGTCGGTTGGTGTGGGTTGTTGGGGGAGAGAGCAGGAGGTGGGACCCTATTTGCAGGAGCACGTCCGCGAAAAGTGCCGCCTGGGCCGACTCCAACCGCTCATCCTCTTCTACGAGGCCGCGCACGACGTCGTTCCGACGACAACGATGTCATCGCGGTCGCAGCGCAGACCGGGCGACGTTGAGGATGGTGTTGATGATGACGATGACGGCAGAGACGGCTCGTCGAGCCTGCGAGGCCGGAAGCGTCCGGCCGGGGGACCATCGCCGCCGATCGGCGACCGCGACCGAGATCGTGTCGCAGCGATGTCAACGGCGCGTCAGCGAACACGAGTCGCGGCGTCGCCTGCCGTCGATGGGCGCAGCAGCAGCTCACGGCATGCGACGGCGGAGCGCGGGAGCGGTCGCGGTGGCGAGATGGACATTGCCGCGTCGGCCCACCGCGCGCACCGCTTTGGCCTTGACGAAGAACGACGTCTCGACGAAGATGAAGATGACGAGGACAAGATCGTGAGTGGCCGATCAAGCGCTTCCACCTCATCCCCCTCTTCTTCTCACCAGACTATGCGGCATCGTCGATCCGCTTCTTCTTCTCCGTCTCTCTCCTCCGCCTCTTCTTATTCATCAACATCATCTCCGTACTCTTTGTTCTATTCTCCTTCATCTTCGTCCTCATCATTATCATCATCCTCTTCTTCATCAACAGCGACGCGCGCGTCGACCATGCGCGGACCGACGTCGCGCCCTTCGCGGGAGTCACCACCGCAGCAGCGGACGCAGCACGCCAGCCTCCGCCGGCCGGTGGCCAGCGAAAGCAGCATGAGTGGCAGCGCGACGAACCCGCTGGGCGGGGGCCCGCTGAGCTACAAGCAGTTCGCGGTGCGCCCGGGCTTCCTCGCGCGACACGGCTCTGTGCGACGGCCGGCCCACGACTCTTGACTAGGGAGTTGACTTCAACGTTGAACACAACATCACCATGACGGCACCCGAGAATGCAAGTTGCCAAGGAACGAATCTCCGTTGCCAAGTGGTCAGTTTTTATTTTGGCCCTAAAGTGGCCAAGGCCTAGGACTGGCTTGGATAATTGGTCCAGGACGGTTGCCCAGTGGTCACAGCTTTCTTCATGATCCAAATCAATTTAGGTCGCTCGGAGTGGTCACATGGTCGCTATGCTCATGTACATGATCACCAATGCTCCTGGGACCTCCTCCCCGGAGAGTTGCTACCAGCAACCAGCCAAGTGTGTCGTCCACCTCCCCCCCCTCAAGTACAAAAAGCACAGTCCTTTGGGCATTATTCTTCACTCCACCAGCAACAACAGCGAGCAGCCAACAACAGCAACAGCAACAGCAACACCAACAACAAACTACAGCGTTCTCCAACGATCTGGGCTTCACATCGACCACAGAATATCTTAACAATAACACCGAACTTCTGACAGACCTGCACGACATCTAGAAGCAAGACTTTCGCGTGATCAAGTGATAATGGCTTTCTCAGCCAAGGCGGTCGCCGTCCTGGTCCTCGTGGCCCTGGCAATCTGCTCCTGCTCGGCGGTGGACGTGCTGCCGCTGCGCATTGACAACCCGGCCCCGGACGGCTCTGGCGTAGTCTTCTTCCAGCTCCAGGCGGCCACGGCCGGCGCCTCGTTTGCCAACTTCAAGATCATCAGCACCTCGATCTCGGGCTCCCAGAGCCTCAAGCTGTGGAACGCCGCTGCTGGCACCTGCGACGGCACCACCCTGTCGGCCGACGGCCTTGTGCCCACGGATGGCAAGGTCTGCTTCTGGGGCACCGTCGGCGCCGAGGGCGAGAGCAGCTTCAACTACGCGGCCGTCGATGGCGATGGAACCGTCGGCACCTCGCAAAAGGTGGTCATCGTCAACTACAACGTGCAGAGCTGCCCCGGCATTCCCGACCTGGGTGCGTCGGGCTTCGCCACGGTGCCCGCCAGCCCCGAGGTGAGCATCACGCTGAACGGCCTGGAGATCCAATTCGAGGTCACCGCCTCCTACCTGCGCAACCAGAGCGCCTGGTGTACGTCCTCCTCCTTCTTCACCAATGGCCAACAACAGCTTCTGACACACTTATTTGATGATGCTGCAGTCATCGACTTCTTTGACTTTGACCGTAACGCCGACTCGGCCGATGGCACTGGCCGCACTTGCAGCAACCACGTCAGCTCGGCCTTCACCGGCATCAGCTTTCCCCAGTGGTGGCAGTCGCAGCCGCGCGCCACCTTCACCTCCACCCTCGTCGGCTCGACTGTCTCGCCGGCGCTCGACGACGCCATCTTCCCCATGTACAAGAGCAACGCCAGGTGGGGCATCGAGGCCGCCGGCTGCGACAAGGTCAAGTACACGGCCACCATCCCCACGGTCAACCTCATCTCCAACGGCGCCAGCGACTGCACACGCGTACATGAAGCTTCTTTGTTGGTTTGTTTGTTGATCATCTCGGCCGCGTGTGCTCATGCTTGGGCATCCAACAGAACGGCCAACCCACCCCGGCGGCGACGGCCAACGGGCTCAACTACACGGCCACGCTCTACGTGTCGGCGCTGCGCCCGCGTGACATCAACGACAAGACCAAGGGCTACTACCAGGTCACCTACACCTACCCGTTCAGCTTCCGCATCCAGCAGACCGTGACCGACATCAGGACCACCTCGTCCGCCTTTGCCTTCCAGGTGCGGCTTGCTCTTCTTCTCTCTTCTTCTTTTCAATCGACCAACGCTCACACGCTCGCTTGCGTTGGGGGGACGACACAGGTGTCGGTGGACAACATGCGCGTGACGCGCGGCCAGGGCCTCACGCTCTCGGTGGAGACCATCATCAGCGACCCCAACTCGGCCAACACGCCCGACCTCGACAGCTTCCAGTTGACCAGCTACCCGCACCAGGCCGGCCACACGGTTGCGCCCACGCTCGAGTTCGTGTCGGACAACTCGCATTGTCCCAACGACCAGCACCTGCCGTGCGCCATTCTGTGGAGGGTGACCATCAACGAGCTCACGCTGGCGCAGCTGGACAACGACATGGACGCCTACAACCGCCAGTTCGTCGGCGCCTACACCCTGCAGTGGAACGCGCTGAGCTCGCCCAACTTGCCGCTCAAGGCGCAGTTGATCATCGACGCCGTGGCGGCCAACTCGACCGACCTGGGCCAGCTCGCCGTGGAGTCCATGGTCAACTTCTTCCGCTCGCAGGACGACATGCTCCGCACAGACAACACGGTCGGCCTCACGTCGCCCACCTTCAGCTCGGGCGAGAAGATCTGGGTCAGGCACAGCTTCCTGGTCGACTCGGCGGACGTCTCGGCCTACGTGTTCACCCTCCAGCGCGCGTGGGTCTGCTGGTCGCCCGTGGCCGGTTTCGTGCCTACCATCAACCCGGGCACGGGCTGCGCTCAGGACGTGCCCGGTGTCATGGAGGCGGCGCTTGGCCACCGTTTCCTGCTCTACAACATCTCGGTCGGCGGCATCGCCGATACCGTGCCCGCCGGCTCGACCCAGAAGTCGCGCGTGTGGGGCTGGACGCTCGTCCAGCCGACCAGCTCCTCGTGGACCGGCGGCCAGACTGTGCACTCGGGCTTTGGCATCAACGCGCTGCCGCTCGTGTCCGACGCCCAGCCGCACACGTACTACTTCCACCTGGTCTCGCAGGTCTCGCAGGCGACGCTGCCCAACCCCGTTGCCAAGAGGTCCGCGCGTGCCGAGACCCAGGAAGGCCTCTTCATGTTCAAGCGCGAGGATGGCGTCGACACCAGCAGCGGCGCCGGGATGTCCTCCATCACGGTGGTGTCCGAGCAGTCGGCCAGCCCGGCCTCCCAGCTGAGCGCCAGCTGGGCGTCGCAGCTGCTGGTCTTCTAAGCCTTCTTCTGTACTCCTACAAAAAAGATAAACACTGCTTTTTTTCAAACTCAAGTGGTTCAAGTTGAGAGTGCGGTGAAAGTAGACAGAAAAATGGTTTTTGTTCTTTCGATGGTATTTTATTTTCTCAGCCAGGGACTGCGCTCAGCACTTGTCGCGGCCCTTGGCAAAGGCCGGAGGGCAGGTAGACTCGACAGCCGTGAAGGCCTCGAGGATCTTGTAGGAGTGGCTCGCGTTCTTGGGCACCAGCCACGAATCGCCTGTTCAACACGGAGTGAGACGTTTGTACTTGGTGTGTTTGTTTGTTGGCACACGCACCAGGCTCGAGCAGAAGCGTCTGGCCCTCAAGGCGCAGCTCGGCCCTCCCGCTGATCACATAGCCCAGCGTCTCATACTCCCTCCGCGTCTCTTGCTGGTCACCTGTACGAGCTCCCCAAGTCAGCTCCGTGCTCTCTCCTGTGGAACCTCAAAGAAGGGCCGAGGATGAGCATGGCGTACCGGGCTGCTCGTTCTCCCACAGGCGCATGCTGAGGTGGACACCGGAGGCCAGGTACTTTTGGCCCATGGCGCCCTTGGGCGCGGTGCGGGCGTTGACCTTCATCACGCTCTTGTCGTGGAACTCGCCGCCAGCTTCCTTCTTCTCCAGTCCAGTGCCGATGTGCGCAGAGGTGGCCATGGTGGTGGTTTGTTGTAGTAGTTGTGGTGGTTCTAGTGGTGGCTGATGTAGTGGGTGGTGTGCGATGTTCTTGTTGTAGAACGTTTTTGTTTTGGTTTATTACTGCCTCTGTTTGTTTGATTTTTATAACCCAAGACCCTCGGGCGATCCACGGAACAGCGCCGCCTTCCTCAGGTTGGCGCCCGACAATTCGTTGTCTCCTCCGCCCTCCTGGCCTGGAATCGTGATCAAGCCCAACAGCCACGTCAGCGCGGTGGTTGGCGCACGTCATCGATTGATCAGGAGACGGACCGATACACACACACACGGCCTGCCCGCGTGCCTGAGGTCACTAGGCGGGCCTGGACTGGTCGCCGTCGCTGCCGCCGCTGTTGCCGCCAGAGGTGCTGCCAAAGAGGAGCATGCAGAGGCTGATGGCCAGCGACGCCGCCGGCTGGTGCGTGCGCTGGCTCGCCAGCATGAACAGCGACGACCAGTCCCGCCCTCCACCGCCGCCGCTGCTGCCACTCGCAGCTTTCTCTGTGCAGAGGCGCGCGCGCAAGTGAGCTTCACGTGTGTCCTCCTCGAGGCGGCGGCAGCGTTGGCGTACCGGGAGCGCCTCCTCGGGAGTGGCCGCGACGGCAGGCGTGGTAGGAGGCCAGCGCGGCGACGAGGTCCGGGTGGTCCTTGCCCAGCTTGTCCTCCCAGATCTCGATGACCTTGTCGTAGAGCGGGATAGCCCGCTCGTACTGGCCCTGCTTGGTGTAGAGCTCGGCCAGCTCGAGCAGGTTCTGCGCATAGTCGGGGTGGGTCGGGCCCAGCGTCTGCGCGCGCATGTCGAGGGCCTGCTGGTACAGCGGCTCGGCTCGCGCGTAGTCGGCCTTGCGCACGTACAGCGCCGCCAAGTCGGCGTAGCCCTTGGCCAGCTTCGAGTGGCTCTCCCCAAACACCTCCTTCAGCACCTCTGCGTGTGCGCACACACACCATGCTGACGTCAGCATCAGCGTGTCGACGACAAAGGCCGAAGGTGGGGACGGACCGATGGAGCGGAGCTGCAGCTTCTCCGACTCCTCGTACATGCCGCGGAGCTGGTGGAGCACGGCCAGCGTGTTCAAGCTGCGGGCGGTGTCGGCGTGGAGGCGCCCAAAGATGGCCTCGCGGATGTCGAGCGCCTTTTGGTGCAGCGGCGCGGCCTCGTCGTATCGTCCCAGCTTCTGGTAGAGCTCGGCCAGGTCGTGCAGCCCTCTGGACTCGCACCACACGCGCGCGCGGGCCAGGACGACGTCAGAGGTCCTCAAAATCACAGCTTGAAGCTCAAGCACACCGCACACGTACCGAGCCACGTCGGGGTGGGCGTCGCCCAGGGCCGCCTGGCGCACCTTGAGCGACTTCTGGTAGAGCTCCTCGGCCTCCTTGTACTTGCCCTGCCGGAAGTAGACCCAGGCCAGGTCGGCCTGCGTGGTGGCGATCTCCGGGTGGTCCTCGCTGGCAAACGCGCTCTTGAGGATCTCGAGCGCCCGCACGTAGTACTGCTCCGACTCGGCGTATTTCCTGCGTATATGCGAGTTAGAGAGTGGACCGCCTCAGTCGAGCGAGGCCGGGGACGAGGAGCCCGCGGGGCTCGTGAGTGTCCACGCACCCTTGAGTGCCGGCCAGGTAGGCCAAGTGGTGCAGCGACTCGGCGCAGTCGGGATGTCGCCCGCCCAGGCACGACTCGCGGATCGTCTGCGGCACACACAGTTGAGTTTAGTGCCCGCCCGCTCCACGGCCGTGAGGCGCGGGGAAGGTACGAGGGCGCGCTGGAGGTGGGCTTTGGACTCGTCGTGCTTGCCCATCTTGGCCCAGGTCTTGGCCAGCTCGTCGAGGCACTGGGCGACCTTGGGGTTGTTGTGGCCGTAGGCTTTCTCCAGGTTGCGCAACGCCCCGAGGTGCAGCTCCTCCGACTGCTTGTACTTGCCCTGGTAGTAGCACAGCACGCCCGTGTTGAACAGGCTTCGCGCTGTCCCGCGCCACATCAACACATCAAACGACACACACACACGTCGTCAGGGCCCCCTGGGCGAGTCCTGGGCGAGGAGGCCTCGGAACACGGTACCGACGTCGGGGTGGGAGGTCCCGTGGGCCTTCATGCGGATGGAAAGGGCGCGCTTGTTGAGGGTCTCGGCCTCCTCGTACTTGCCGATCTGGTCGTGTGTCTGGTGTGAGCGCACGCGACGAGGACGAGACCTGTGGGGTGGGATGACAAAAAGAAAGAGAGGGAGGAACCGAGTGCCTTTTGGTAAAGTTCGGCGATTTCGTGGAGGGAGCGGGCAACGAGCGGATGCTCGGGCCCCATCGCGGCCACGCGCATCTTGTAGGACTGCTTGTAGAGCAGGTGCGCCCGGTTGTACTTGCCCCTCTGCACGTCAAAGAATCATTCATTACATGCGCCCCACAGGCGGCGGCAGCAGCAGCAGCAGCAGCAGCAGCAATGATCGTGCGTGCCTTGTAGTAGACCCAAGCGAGCGAGGAGAGCGCAAAGGCGATCTCTGGGTGGTTGGTGCCTCCATACGACGATTGCAGGATCGTCAGCGACCGCTGGTAATACCTGGTCACGTGCACGTGGGGCATGCAGGGTCAGCGCCTCAGAGGACACGGGCCAGGGCCAAGGTCCATTAAAAGGCCAAGGGGAGGAGGACGCACTTCTTGGCCTTGCGGTAGTGGCCGCGCGTGGCGTGGAGGTAGGCGAGGTCGTTGAGCGAGGCGGCGCAGTTGGGGTGGTTCTTCCCGATCGTCTTCTCCTGGATGGCCAGCGCCCGCTGGTACAGCGGTTTCGCTGCAGAGATTCAAACCGATAAAAGAGTGTGAGTCCCGACACAGGCCGCGGGCGTCAGGGCTGAGCTGAGGAACGGACCCTGCTGGTACTCGCCCAGCTTGTAGTGGACTTTGGCGAGGCCGGCCATCGGGACCGCAACCTGCAAAAACGAAAAAAGAAAAGAAAAATATTCAGAAAATGTTTAAACATCAAGGCCAAAGTATTAAGAGTTTGGAGAAAGAGGAAGGGAACCTTGATGTGGTCTTCGCCGAGAACGATCTCGAGCATACGCATGGACTGCTTGTAGAGGCCCTTGGCCTTGGCGTAGCGACTCCGCGCAAAGTAGAGCTCCGCGATGTTATGCATGCTGTACGCGATCTCCACCTGGGCCACATGGCCATGTCGTCCAATCATCGCCCAAAGCGCCGCCGTGAGCCCCCATGAACCACACGCGCGCGTGTGGACAGGCCGATGTAGAACGGGAAGAGGAGAGAGGGGGGGGGGAGAAGGAGAGTCGGTACGTGAGTCTTGCCAAAGACCTTCTCGCGGATGGCGAGGGCGCGCTCGTTGAGGTCCTCGGCCTCGGCGTACTTGCTTTGGGCCAGGCAGATCATCGCCAAGTCTATAGGTGTTCAGTTTTTATAATAATTTTGCCGATTAAATGATCATGACACAAAATAAATCATTAAAAAAAGGGAGACAGGAGATCACCGTGGAGGGAGCGGGCCGTGTCGGGGTGGTGCTCGCCCAGGTAGCGGCTGCGGATGTCGAGGCTGCGCCTGTACAACTCCTCTGATTCGGGGAAGCGCGCTTGCCGATAGTCTGTCGTCGATTTGGCCAATCGTCAGCTTTGTGCTGTACACAAGGGAGACGAGGGCGCGCGGGCTCAACGTACAGATCCAGGCGAGGGCGTTGTAGCTTTGCGCCACCTCGGGATGGTCGCTGCCGAAACACGACTCCATGATCGACAACGCGTTCTGTATTTTCGCAACAAAATTCAGTTGCAATTAATTGCATAATAATTAAAAAAGAAAAGAAATCAAAAAAATAAAAGATAAAAATAAAAATGTTAAGAGACCTTGTAGTATTCCTCGGCTTCGTTGAACTTGCCGAGCGTGGTGAAGAGGTAGGCCAGCGAGGCACGTGTTTGAGCCACGTCAGGGTGGTTGGTGCCCAGGGCGTCCTCCCGGATCTGCAGCGCCCGCTGAAACAGCTCCTCGGCCCGTTGGTAGGCGCCCCGCCGGTAATACACCTGTTGTGGCATGGGGCCGAACGCGCACACAAACGCAGAGATCTCAGCCTCAACGGCGCCTTGCGGGGGCGGACGAGGGGAGCGCACCTTGGCCAGGTCGTGCAGGCTCTGGCCCACCTTGATGTGGTTGGGGCCCAACAGCTGCGTGGTGATCTTCAAAGCACGCTTGTGCTCCCGCTTGGCTTCCGTATAACTAGTTCGCAAATAAAAAAGAAAAAGAAAAAGAAATTAAAATTAGAACAAAAATAAAGAACAAAACAAAAAGAGGAAGAGACGCCAGACCTGCCGAGGGAGAAGTGGAGCTTGGCGAGGGTCGTCAGAGTGCGGGCCACGTCCGAGTGGTCCGGTCCCAGCAACTGTTCGCGGATGACCAGAGCCTTGTGGACGAGCTTCTCGGCCTGCTTGTACTTGCCCTGCTCGTGGTAGAGCTCGGCCAGGTCGTGCATGCTCCTCGCCACGTCCGGGTGACGCTGCAGAAAAGAATCGATTCATTGTGGCGGAGTTAGCAAGCATGTAGTCCGTCGCCAATTCGCGTGAGCTAACGGTACCTTGCCAAACGTCTTCTCGCGAATGGCGAGCGACTGGCCATAGAGCTCCTCAGCCTTGCCGTACTGGGCTTGCTTGAAGTAGATCCACGCCACTGCATTTGCGCCACCAAAGAGTGAGACCGGGAGTCACCTGGCCAAGGCAAGGGCCAGGGCAAGGACAAACAAATGCGGGTGGACGACGGTACAGTTGTTGAGGTTGAGGGCCATCAGTGGGTGGTCCATGCCAAACGTCTGGAGGAGGATGGCAAACGCCTTTTCGTACAGAACCTTGGCCTGCTCGTACTTGCCCTGCGTCGTGTACAAGTAGGCCAGCGTGTGCATGTACCCGGCGAGGTCTGCGTGTGCCCACCGATGGCGCATCGTTAATCATAAGCCAACCAACATCACGCGAGAACGCCGCAGGAGCGCACCAGGATGTTGTCGGCCCAGGATATGCTCCTTGATGGCGATCGAGCGCTTGTAGAGCTCCTCGGCCTTCTCGTAGTCGCCCTGCCGATAGGCCAGGTTGCCCAGGTTGTGCAGTCCCTCGGCCACTGCCAGCAGTGGAAACGCTGACGTCAGCTTTCAACAATTCCAAGAATGGTTTGTCTCGTCACGGGACAAGGACCTTGGATGTGGTTGTGGCCAAAGGTCTTGATGTTGATGTCGAGCGAACGCTGCTGCAGTAACAGCGACTCGCCGTAGTTGCCCTTGCGGTAGTGCAGCTCGGCCAAGTTGTTAAGCCACTGCCAGTGTAAGATAACGGGCTTGTGAGCGGCAACAAATCGGTACTTCCAGGACAGGGGAGAGGAATATATATATGAACCTCCGCGATGTCGGTCACGCTCTGGCCGGGCGAGTTGAGTTTGATGATGAGGGCCCGCTTGATCACCTCCTCGGCCTGATCGTACTTGCCTGTCGACACAAACACATAAACGGTTATGACGCGCCTTGCTGGCCTGAGAGACGGGCCGGAGACGAACCCAAGGCCTGATACAGTTCCGACAGCTCCCAAAGCGTGCGCACGATGGCAGGCGGCTGCACATACGGCATGTCGTCAAGGCGATTAGAAAGCGCGAAAAAGAAGAACAAAATGTTTTGCACGATGACGACGAACCTCCTTGCCGAGGCTGTTTTCGATGTTCTCCGAAAGCTTGCGGTAGATCTCATCGGCCTGAGTCACCTTGCCTGCACGTGAGCGTTTCCACCCGAGACACACAACGGCGCACGCAATGAGTCTTGACCCGAAACGCGAGCCCTTGCGCTGGGCAGGGGGCGGCCCGGTACCGCGCTTGAGGTAGAGCCAAGCGAGTTTGTTGTAGGCGTCGGCAATCTCCGGGTGCGAGGGATCAAGGCAGCTCTTGAGGATGACCAGCGAGCGGAGGTAGAGGTCGGTCGCCTCGGCGTGGCGGCCGAGGGCCGTGTACAGGTAGGCCAGCTGCTGGAGCGAGGCCGCCATGCGCGTATTGTTCTCGCCAAGGACCTCTTCTCGGATGGCGATCGCCCGTTTGAACAGGGTCTCGGCCTGGACCCACCCGGAAGAAAAGTCAGTACACGCACGCGGCGCCACATGGGAGCACTCGAGGCACGCGTGCGGTCGTCGTACCTCGGCGTACTGCTTGGTCTTGCAGTAGAAAAGGGCGAGGTCGATCAGCGACTGCGCCACGCACAGGTGGGACGCGCCGTAGCTGCGCTCCGAGACCGCCAGCGAGTGCTTGAAGCCCTCCTCGGCCGCCGCCAAGTTGCCCTCTAAATAGTGGACAAACGCCGCGCTGCGTGTCGTGTGTGGCGCGTGCGTTAGTGCTCGATTTCTTGCAAACGTTGTTTTCAAGAAATAACCGAAGGAGGTACGTGTTGCGCTGCTCGATGGCTGGGTAGTCGACGCCCAGCGCCTCCATGTAGATCTGCAGAGATCGCTTGGCCATGCGCTCCGAGTCGGCGTACTTGCCCATCACTCGATACATCCGCGCCACCTGCACCACCATCGACGAGCGTCAGGCGCATGACTTCACACGACCACACGTATGCAGCTGGTGTGAAGCCCGCACCTTCTCCAGGCAGAGGGCATAGTCGAGTGGAGCGCTGGCGAGATTCTTCTGTCTGATGTCCAAGGCGCGCTGCAACACAGGCTCAGCGTCGTTAAACCTGTCGCCGTGGCCAAAGCGTCAATCTCTCTCGTGTGCGAAGTCCAGCAAAGGAGAGGAGGGCGCACCGGCCGCAGAAGAAATAAAAGTCGACGAGGTGGAGGAGGGCCGTGGCCACTTGAGTCTGGCTGGCCGGAGGGACCACGTGGCCAGGGCGGGGCGACGGCGCCACGCCGAGCGCGGGGGTGGGCGGGCGCGCCCTCTCGGCCAGCGACACCATGCGCTTCAGCTGCTCCTCCGCATCGCCATACCTGCCCCGGTCCATGCTTAGCTTCACGCCCAGGCGAAGATTATAGAATAGAGGGAATGCACCTCTGGTTGGCTTGGTAGAAGCAGGCCAGGTGGTGGACGGCCGCAGCGGTGAGTATGGGATCGCCAGCGGCCTCTCGGCGCGCGATGCGCTCCTTGTGTACCTGATGGACCCCGCCCCCGCGGCTGCGGTGAGCACGGGCCGAAGCAAAGCCAGAGTATTCAGGAATATTATAGGTGGGACACGTACAGGCTCAGGGTCGTCGTAGCGGCCCAGCGCGTGGAGCGTTTCGCCAAACGTGACCTCGAAGCGTTTGATAGTGGGCTCGGTGTCGATGAGGGCGTCGGCCAGCGAGCCGCCATCCGTGTGGCCGTGCTCGCGCAGGACGTTGACCGCCGCGGCGTCGGGCCGCCACTGGATCCCGTTGCGCTGAGACAGGGCGACGAAGAGGTCGTAGCGCTGCACGTGCTCGCGGAGCTGCCAGCCCTCTGCGGGCCGCTCGTAGGGCCGCAGAACGCCCGGGAACTTGGTCTCGAGCAGCGGCATGAGGGTCTCCTCCCAGAACGCGGCCGACTCGGGCCCGTTGCCAAAGAGGAGGTCGTAATAGGCCACTAGTGCTTTCTGCAGCGTGCGGGTCGTATCAAGAGCCAAGTATTAGTTTTCAAAAAATAATGATAAACACGAAACGAAAAACATGCTGGTGAGTAAGTGACCTGGTCTCCGCCGTCGGTCCGCAGCTTCTGGCGTAGGTGCTTGTTGACCGTGCGCGTGACAGCCTTTCCCAGAAGGCGCTGCGAGACGCGCTCGGAGGTGATCTTGCTTCGCAATCGACCCAAGAAGCGCACGTTGATCCCTGAAGTGGAGGAAAATCATAACATTTAATCATAATAATTTTAAAAAAAAAAAACTGAAGGGCGTCCGTATCGCACCGGCTTGTTGGAGCTCATCAAAGAGCTGGGCGAACGTGAGGGTGAACTCCCGTGCGTTTAACTTGGAGGCAAAGTTCGTCAAGTGAACGTCCTCCAGCGTTCGGCAGGCCGCCTCGAGCTCTTCCTTGTTGCTAGGAGTGATTGGAGCGGGAGACAGTTAGGTGTCAGGCTGCCGGGCGGAAGGAAGAAGAGGGGAAGGAGAAAGTACTCGACGGAAAGAGGGCCCGAGAGCCGTTGGACGAACTGGCGATGGAAGAGCGGTCCGTTGTCTGGCATCTGTGGGAGAAGATTCTCCAGACCCGCGAAGTAGTACCGCCCGTCCGTTCCCAAATACACCCGCACTCCTTCAAAACACAATTACGTAATCTAATTGTTAATATTATTGCATAAACAATAAAGAGTGAAACTATATTTAAAAAAATGTTTAAAAGTGATGCGCACAGAAACACGCACCTGGTATGTACACCTCTCTGGCTTCGCCGTTGGCTTCCCGAACGATCTGGGGCTTGAGGTTAAAGACCCAGCATATGCCGGCCACGAGCTCTCGTGCTGTTGAGTCACTGTCGTGGAAGTCCTCGCCGTCCTCCTCCCGCCCTGCGCGCACGTGGCCCAGAGGAGGGAAGGCGTAAGCAGACCAGGAACGTGTGATGGACCCTCAAGGCCTAGAGGGGGAGCGCCGCGCACCATAGACGAGGTTGCTCCGCCCAAAGGGCGCCACGGAGCTCACGCGTATCACGAAGCCCTGCGCGTGAGAAAGGAAATGACGTGAGTAAAGTCGCAGGACGAGGAAATCGGGATTCGGCGGTGCGTGCCAGGTGGTGCAAGAGGCACGTCATGGGCAGGGAGACCCGGTCGACGCCGCTCGACAGTAGCGTGGTCAGGCCTTTCATGTAGTGACCCTCCCGCTTGATGTCGGCTTCGGACATGGACGGGCGGCCCTCGCGGTCGGTCGGGAACTGGAAAGCCAACCCTCCAACCACGTAGGTGGCCCCTTTGCCTGCGTACGCGTGAGGTCGCGGTTAGCAGCGTCATGACGACAATAAAGGGCAGCGAACCATCAGAAACGGGCTTGTAGGTTTGTGTGTGTGCGGGGAAGGCCCGCTCGGTGATGATGGTTTTCCCAATCGGTCGGGCCACCTTGACAAAGGCATCGGCGAAGCTCTTGATGGCGGTCGCCCGCTCTGCTGCCTTTTTTTGACCAAACGCGGATCCAGCCCCACAAAACATGAGCATTGGGCTATGCTTGGCGCTGCACACACGTGGCGTGTACCTCCTGGGGTGTATGGGTGGGGAACTCCAGGAGCTTTTGGAATTCTTCGTTCCAGTCGCGTTCCTCTGACGGCGTGGGCTCGAGGGCAGGTGGCTGCTCGTGACTTGTGTGGTCACTCACGTGCGCCGTCGATACTGGTTTGGTTGCCACGTATGACCGGTAAGGCAAATGGCAATTTACAAAATGAACCAGCAAGACGCATTGTAAAGATGAATGCAGATCAATTTCCTCTCATGTGAAGAATCAACGTCACCAATTTGCACGTGCAAAATAACAAAATGAACTCAATTTTGAATAAAAATCGCGAAAGAGGCAACATACTGTTCATTTGAGAGGAAGAGGAGCTGTTGTCATAAACGGCTTGCGTAAGCCCCACCAAGGGCGGTACGCGTGGAATATGGTTCTCCTTGGCCGCCATTGCATCCTCGTCGGTGACGTAGGCCTGCATTCCTCCAGTCGAGCCTCGTATCTTCTTGAGCACCCTTTCAATCCCCAAGAAAATTGAATTGTGTAATATGGTTTGGAGAAGAAAGGAAATTCATATTTAAATTAAAAAAAGCGCCATCATGCTGCCGTTTTACAACTCATCGTAGTGTGCGCTCTCCTTGTTGGCGGGACGTTCAAAGGTTGGTTTCATCTCGTCGTCACCATCGTCGACGTACTCCTGGCCGACGCGGGCTCGCTCTACCGTGCGCAGGAACTGCGCCTTCGTCCTCTCTCCAGTATGCCGGTATCGTTGTCCATTGACGAAGCTGCCAACAATAAAGGGGTAAGAAGCAAGCAGGCGAAAACAAGAAGAGCACTGTGAAGGGGTCGTACAAAATGAAAGTCGGGAACCCGGTAATGGTCTGCTGCTCACAGATTTCTGTGCCCAGCCATCAGAAAATTGCCCACCAAGTGCTGTCACACGCACGGGTACCGTTGTGCTCAGGGACGGTACAATCGAACTTGGCCACATGGAAGTCGTCCTTATGTTCCTCTGAGAACTCCTTCCAAAGGGGCGCAGCCTGCGTGCAGTGTGTGCACCACGGCGCGTAGCTGCAACAACAACTCGTGAGACCTGATAACTCTCATGCAAGAATCGGCTGGATTGCGGTACATACAACTTGACAAACCACTCGCCGGCGGAGATGGAAGCATTCCACGTCTTGTCGGTTAGCACCTGTACGCTGCCGTGGCGCTTGTAGTGGGCCCACTTATGCCAAGCTTCAGCCGTCTGCTCTCCGGTGTATTTGTGACGATCACCAGCGGCAGTGACCCTGTCATGGGCCATAGTGTGAGCCGGAAGTTACATTGTAGCCAGAGAGGAACACGCACAGCATGATGACAGGCCCTGAACGTTTGCTAATCTCAAAGTCCAGGCAAAGGTCTGCGCACGTGGAGACAGGTTTGGTAGTGCTCTTTATCGTACTGTGCAAGGCGGTTAGTAGCACGTACCAGGGTCGCTGGTGCACTCGACTTTGCCTACCATGAAGGCGTCTTCAGCCTCGGCGAAAGCGAGGAACGTGTCAACGAGCTCCGGTTCGGTGGTCTTCTTGTTGGCACTGTCTGTTGGTTTTAGTTGCAAGAGCAAAAGTGAAATGAAAAGAAGAGGTGCGTACAAGAGTACGATCCAATCTTTGTCTGCATTTTGCCCGAAGAGGCGCTCTTGGTTGTCGTCATTCAGGAGAAACAGTTTGCCATTTGCCAACCCCGCAGCGCACACCAGTAGCAAGGCAATGAGGAATAACCGGGCCATTTTGTTGTCTTCTGTTCTGCAAACACGCACGAGCGGACAGGGAATAGCCACAGGCGAGCGAACGGCCACGACACGTCTGGGGCAATGATTGGCGCCACGTCAGCCTAATGAGAAAGGGGAAGAGAAACTCTGTTTCCCGTTTCAGGTTCTCGTATGGAGCGCGTCATCTTGTTGCAGAAACAAAACCAGGGCTAGTGCCTGAGTGTGCTTCTGGACGGCTGGTGAGCACAACATAATTTCCTCGCGATGTCACAAAAAATCAGACGGCACTCAGGCCTGCAGAAGCAGGTGCTTAGTTTGTACCGCCAATTCATGATGAGCGCGCACAAGCGGCCTGAGGGGCCAGGCCGTGAGTCCTTGCTGCAACGCGTGCGGCAAGAGTTCAAGGAGGGAGCAACGCTTTCACGATTCGACGTTGACACGATTGAGCGACGGCTAAATGTGGGGCGAAAGCAACTCAAATTGCTAAATCTTCCGGGAACCGAAGCAGTGCAACGAATCGGTCCCTAAGAATTCGCAGTTGAGCGGCAGCGAGCATCCAACAGCTGGCGGTGTTTTCATGCGTTCACTTGCATCTATCCAAACATAAAACTGTCTTAAGTTTTTCTTTGGGGTTTTCTTTTCTTTAGCATTTTTGTTGGCGGCGTGATGAATCGGGTGCTTGCATCGGAGGGTGTCGGAAGCACGGCCGCCCGTTTGGCGGGTCCCAACTGGCAGCGATGGTACGGCTTGATGTAGAGTTGTCTTGTAAGAGCAATTGCTTTTCCATCCAACGTAATCGTCCGGCTTACATTCTCATTTTGGGCATTATTTTCCAGGGGCATCCCCATTGCCGTGGCGGCACGCCCGCAGCTTATCAACGGCTCCTGGCGGAAGCCCTTGATCTCGCGTCGGCAGCTGGCTGAGCTGCGCAAAGAGCACCAAGCGAACGGCCTCCCCTGGGAGGAGCCGCCGGCCAACTTCTACGCCCCGAAGGTGCGCAACCCCGACAAGCCGGCCTTCAAGGGCCACAAGCGCATGCGGCCGGAAACCATCGAAAAGAGGTAAGACACGAGGATCGTGCCGTCGTTGCTGCCATCATGTGCTGCTGAGCTGACACACACACGTCCATGTGCAGGCAAAAGATGATCCAGACCAAGCTGAAGGAGATTCCTGCCGTGGAAAAGGCTCAGAAGAAGGTGCGTCTTTGATGAAGATCAGACAACGACGCAAGCATCATGAAGACTCACTTTACAGCTGTGCGCGTCGGGTTGTGTTGTAGCTCAGGGACGACTACAAGGAGCGGCCACTCAAGGGCCTGGAGCTGTTCTACGTCAAGCCCGCGAGGAAGGAAGTTGCCCGGATCAAGGCCAAGTGCCGTGGTGGTGGCGCAGCTGGTGCCGAGGAGTAGGCCTCTCTCTGTCCGCACACACGTTGGGGAGAATGAAAATGCAGAGAAACATTTCCAGAAAGCTTTGCACTTGGCCCCTTTCTTTACTTCCACGCGAACAGATAGAAGATGAGTGCTGAGCAGGACGGCACCAAAGATAAAGAAGGAGAGGAAGTGGAAGAAGAGCAAGTTGGCGATTGGGAAGGCTGTCTTTCGGGCACCCTTCATTTCTTTGTAACCTGCACGCCAGAGGAGTGGAAGTTCGCCACGTTGTGTGACCTACTGGCCGAGGGCTCATTTGGGCAGAGCGTGATCTACTGCAACACACGACGGAAAGCTGAGTGGCTGACCCAGAGGCTTGAAAAGGATGGCTTTACCGTGTCTTGTCTTCACGCTTCACTTGAGCCGGACGCGTGGCAACGAGCCTTGCACGAGTTTAGGGACGCCCGCACGCACTTGCTGGTGGCCACGAATTCTTTTTCGTTCACGCGACTCGGTGGCCACACCGTTGTGGCTGGCCTCGTCGTCCTCTACGACGTGCCCCGCAGGAAGGAGCACTATTTGCACCGGCTGAAGCGGACAGGCAAGTTTCGCAACAGGATGCTGGCCATCAGCTTTACCACCACGCAGGATCACCCGACGTTGCTTGCGTTGGCCAACCACTACGGGATTACGATCAACGAGCTACCGCATGACTTTGCCACCTTCCTCTGAGGGTGCAAGATTTGCTCTTTTTTCTGGGCGCCAGTTCGAGTCTCCCCAACACCACTTCAACCATGTCCGTTCAGAGAAGGGCACTAAAACAAGCAAAAGGCAAAAAAGCCCAAAAACATCAACTATCGCCAACGGCACAAGAGAGATGAGCTGCGGGCTGGACGACGGTCTCAACGCTTGGCTAGACCAAAACCTGCTCGAAATTGTGCTGTCCTCGTGCGGCATGGGGACACACTTGAGCCTCCTGGCCCTGGTTTGCCGGTATAGTCCTTCCTCTTACACCCCCTTTCATGTTGCTGACAACGAAAGGAAGACGCTGGCACGAGGTGTGCAAGAGCGAATCTCTGCGACGCACGCTCTTCAGTGGGTTCGCTTTTTCGTTCGGTGGCGACCAGTGGCACCAGGAACCTCTCGGTCATCCACCAAAAACCTCAGTACCCCCATCAGCCATCTGGAGCGAAGGTGTCATCAACCCAAGCGTTGCTGACTTTGAAGGGACCTTTGCCTCTATTTGCTTGTGCAGGACGCGATGCTTGGGTATCCAAGGCGCATCAGGGCGTTTGATGGCGTCCGTGTCACGGCGGTTGCGGCCGGGTGGCAGCACTCCGTGTTCCTCACGGAGCATGGGCAGGTGTTCACATGTGGCGTTGGTGCCGACGGCAAGCTGGGCCTAGGCGATGATCTTGACACCTCTCACCACGTGCCACAGCTGGTCACTGGCCTGGCACATGTGGTGCCCAAGCAGATCGCGGCTGGGGCGTTCCATACACTGATCGTCACCAACAAAGGCACCGTATGTATGAGTATTGCACGATCTTGCTGTTGATTGATTCACAAACTGGGAACAGGTTTATTCCTTCGGCTACGGCGTAAACGGAAGGCTTGGCCTGGGCGACGACTCCTCGCGGAGTAAGCCTAAGTTGGTGGAAGGCCTCCTCGGTGCGCAGAACATGCACGCCAAATTGCCTTTCAAGTCCAAGTGCAATTGTTTTTGATGTGACCAAACCTTGGACGCTGTGGTGGGTGGGACAGGGAGGGAAGTAGTGCAAGTGTCTGGTGGCAACATGCACAGTCTGGCCCTGGACAGCGAAGGCCGTGTGTTTGCGTGGGGTGCGGCTCTCGGTGGCATTCTTGGGCTGTCCTCAAACAACGACCTGCACGTTCCAACGCTGGTGGAGGCCTTGGAGGGCGAGCGCATCGTCGTGGTCGCAGCAGGCGACTTCCACAGCCTCTTTCTGAACGAGAAGGGCCAGGTCTTCTCCTGCGGCCGTGATTCGTACGCTATCAACCTTCACGTTCCCTCACCGTAATCGCTGCTGCTGTGTTTTTGATCCAACTAAGCACCAAGGCGGCGCGCAGATCCAACACTGGTGTGCTTGGCTACAGCATGGAGGGAGTGGAAAGCCAAACGCAGTTCACACCGCGCTTGATTCCAACGTTTGCCGACACGGTGGCAACAGTCATCGCTGCAGGTAACGTGTTGTGGCCTTGAGTAAACTCCTCCAGTCGTCCCATCACTGGCAGCTTTGCACAGTGAGGATGCTGACGACGTCGTTGACCTGTCATGCACACGTACATGTAGGCGAGGGACACAGCCTGGTGGCGACCAAGGACCGCCGCTTGTTTGCTTTCGGCCGCAATGTCCAGGCCGAGCTCGGTCTTGGATTCGCCAATCCTACAGGCCAAGCAAAACAAATCCTCCCCACCCAGGTTCCGGGTCTTCCTGGTGGCGTTCAGGTGCGCGACCACCATGCGATCGACTTCACGTTTCGCGTACCATTGGAAATACCACACTCATTGGCTTTGATCACCGCAGGTCAGCCGCCTCGTGGCCGGGGCAAGCCACAGCCTCGTGGTCACGGATGATGGAGCCGTCTACTCCTGCGGCAATGGTGAAAACTATCGGTACGTGGCTGGCCAGCTTGATACACAATACTGCTGCAGCTAATGCGGCGCATTCTCTTCAACTATGCAGCCTGGGGCTGGGCGAGAACAATAGCATGCGCACCAGTCTTACGAGGATCGAGCTTTTGGCTCCCTTTGTCGTGAAGCAAGTGGCCGCCAATGGTCGCCATAACCTTGCTCTGCTCTAGACCCAAAAACGCAAATTCAAACGAAAGGAATAAAAAGAAAGAAAGGAGCAAAAAGAAAAAGAGACCAGGACCACAGCACAGGCCACATGTGCGGGGTGGGTGCCAACAAGGACCAGGTCAATGGGTGGATCTACCTGGTGACGTGCGTGGTCATCTACACTTATCTCACATGTTGGCTCATTGTCCTGGTACTTGTGGTTCCACTGGACACGACTGGAGTGAAAACACAACCTAAAGCGTGGTGGCGGGAGGGGTGTTAATGGGCAGCCGTTTATCGAGAAAGACTTCCAGTTCATCCATTCCCTCTTCCCACCGCCTCAGTATGCCATCAAGTACGCCCACGCAGCTGGTGCGGCACATTTCACACTGTGCTTACCCTCCAAGCGCGTTACAGGACGATGGTTGTGGTAGGCATCTTTGTTCTCACGATTGCGAGCACGTTTATGGGCCTCATCCTATTGCGCACTCATGCCGACATCGTCGAGCAGCAGAAGAGCAGCACGCGAGCAAGACGATAACCGGCATTAAAGTAAAAATAAAATACTCGGAAACCGAAAACAAGTCCAGCAAGGAGGGGGGGCTCAAGATGGAGAAGCCCGCGGCTACGTTCTTCATCAAAGATGCTGCTGGTCCGTTTAATCTCTAAACGGTGTAAAGATACGTGCCCTAAACTGGGCAGGCTCTCCCCTCGCAGGACAAGTCGTGGGGACGGTGTCCGTCGAATCGACCGGCCTTGTGCTGGGGCGCGGCCTGTGTGGCGTTCCTTCGTCGTAAACACAACACTTTCCAATGCCATTGTGCTTGCAAGCTGAGCGCGTACTCAACGTGGTTTATGCCCACCTCCGCAGGGATAAGCGCTGCAGTCGCAAGCAGGCTGAGCTGACCCTGGGACGCAATGGCGTGCTTAGCCTCATCCCGGTACGTTCTCTGCTCTTCCTCTCCCCCATTCCAGCACTGGTCTGTTCATTGTCTCGTCACTGCGCTGGACAGAGGGGCGTGAACCCGACCTACTTGAAGAAGGCCTCCGTCCAAGGTACGCTCGCGTCCTCTTGACTCCTCGGCCTTTCGAGGCCGTGTCGACTCACCTTTCGTGAGACGAGACAGGCTCAGAAGCGGTGATGCTGCAGAAGAACGAGACCTACGCGCTAGACGACGGCGACGTGTTCACCCTGGTGCGTCCCGATTCACCCACCGCGGAGCGCATACCAGTGAACTGAGGCATGTCTCTCGTGCGGGCGGCAGGTGGCCAACTCGTACCCGTTCACTGTGGTGCGGGCCGCCGCGCCTCGGCCGATGGTCCCGAAGAGCGCCGGCGCTTCGGTGGCGCCCACCAAGCCCCGTGCGAACGATCCCTCGCCAGCCACGGTGGTCGTGGCACCGTCGACAGCCACAGCGACCAGCGGGAAGTGGGCGTGCGCCAAGTGCTCCTTCATGAACGAGGGCTACACCTCGTTCTGTGACATGTGTGAAGCCAAGCGGGGGCCGGCCTTGCCCACCAGCACGGCCTCGGCCGCCAAGTCGGGAGCTCACAAGCGCAAAGCGCAACACCAGGACGACGACAACACCGATGAAAATGACAACAACGACAACGCCAATGAGCACGCCCGTTCGTGGTCCCCGTCGCCCGATCGTAAGCGACCAAGAGTAGAGCCCGAGAAGCGTGCGTATGCCATTCCTTCCGCCACTCGAGCTTGCCACTGATCCACTGGCGGGCGGCCCCTTGAACGAACACGCACAGCAGCAGCGTTGCCGGTGTGTTCGTATGGCAAGAGCTGCTACAGGAAGAACCCGGCTCACTTCCAGGAGTATGCTCACCCGTGGCTCGAGAAGCCACAACAAGCCCCAAAACGGACGGCGGACGACGATGACAATGACGAGAAGCCAAAGGCAATGGTGACGAAGAAGCCACCACCAACAAAACAACCGATGACGACGACAGCGACCACGGCGGCCGCGCCGCCGGTCGCAAGCAAGCCGGAGAAGCCCAAGCCTAAGCCAGCCCTGGAGTCCAAGTGGATGGACGAGGAGGACGCGGTGGCATCACCGCCGCCACCCAAGGCCAAGCCACGCACGGAGCAAGAGGCGGCGCCAAAGCCCAAACCGGCAGCGGCGCCGGCGGCACCAAAGGCGCAGGTGCCCTTAGCGGCGCCCATCAGCATCAGCAAGCCCTTCACGCCGACGCCGCCCGCCAGCACCAACAGTCAGCCGAGCGCGGTCTCGCCCGGCAAGAAGACGCTGAAGCTTGTGTACGCGAGCCCCGAAACCCAGCCGTGCCAAGCACTTGAAAACAACAGAAACTCACCGTCGCTTCGCGGACGTGCAGCCCTTCAGCCAGTCCGACCAAGGTGCCGCCCGGGGCGCGTCTGGTGCTCGACTACAACAGCGATGAAGACGTGCTCGTCCCCCTTCCTTTTCTCTTCCTCCTTTTCGTGCCCTTATCTAGTACTCATCGTGATACTCACGTGACCGGTCCTTCGCCAGGAAGAGGAAGAACAGCAGCAGCAGCAGCAGAGCTCGCAGAAAACGGACAAGAAGGACAAGGAAAAGGCAGCGGACGAGGACGAGCCTGCGCTCAAGAAGCCGCCGCAAAAGCTCAAGGCCAACAGCGCCCCCGTCAAGAAGACGCCCTCCCTCCAGGTCCTCTCAAGAAAAAGACGCCGGTTTTCATCTGCCTCGTGAGGCTCAAGAAAAATTGTGCGCGCAGAGCCTGGCGGCCATGCTCACGCAGGAGGAGCCCAAGGTCCCAAGCGCCCCCAAGCAGGCCGCGACTGCAGCAGCGGATCCGGCGACGCAGGTGGATCTCAAGGCGCTCGCCGCCGCGCTGAGCCCGTCGGTGATGGCCGGCCACCCAGACGCGGCGCGCAGTTTGGCCTTTCCGTCGTTTGCGACGGCGATCCTCGGGATGCCGGCCAAGCGCGGCGCGTCAATCATCCGCAAGGCGGCCAAGAAGTTCCTGCGGGCCCATGCGGCCGAGCCCGACCTGCGGCTCGTGCTAGTCCTCGACGGCGCGCAGGACCCCGTCCTCCCCTTCTTCACGAAGGCATGTCTCTTCTCTTCCCCCTTCTTCCTTGTCGTTGTCGTCGGGCCATGCCGGGTCATCAGCCTCACATGCCTGGCCGCGCAGAAACCCATGTCGGACGCGCGGTTCAAGGTGGTGACGACGGCACCCATCACCCGTCTCGACGGCGCCTCGCTCGCCAGCGCGTACGTGTGTGCCGGTTAAACAGGCTGGTCTCAGAGAGGTCGAGAGATTGATTATGGTGCATTCCTCATCTACGCCCGGCGCTGCAGGTTCCTGGCCACGGAAACCGACTGGCGGCTTCGCGGCGGTGGAACCGCGGGCAACCGGTATGCGCCCACGAGCTTTACACCTCGGCAAGCAGCACAACATCTTAACGTGTCTCGCCTCGTTCTTGGCAGACTGCTGCACGACGCATGCGGGGCCAGCCTCATGCGAGGTACGCGACGCGGCAGCCAAGCTCAAACTGTTGTTATTGATTTATGTATTTATTGTGATTCCAGAGACAAAAAAGTTGTACAGCACGGCCGCCGAGTGTGGGCGCGTCTACCCGGTGCCCCTGGCCGCAGACTCGCCGCTCTACGCACGGGTTCGTGCCTTGCCTCTTCATAATGGGCAAGCGATCATAATCACCACGCTCACGACTTGGACGACATGATGATCGGGTGTTTGTTGTTGTGATTGGGGGGGGGTCCGGCAGGGTGTGCGTGTGGTCATCCACTGCCGGCCGCCCAACATGAACCCGGCCAAGCCCGATTGTCTCACCGACGAGCACGAGGGGAAGCGATTGCTGAAGGAGACCTACAAGCAGCTCTTCAACTTCTTTGGCTCCGTGCTGGCTCTGCTTTGACGAGCAGAGGCCATAACATAAAAATACGAAAAAAAAAACAACATAATTTTTAAAATGAAAAGCGAAAGCGAAAGCGAAAACGAAATTCATTGTCTTGAATTAAATAAAAAGTAATCAGTTACTTTAACAAGAAGGTCCTTTAGGAGGCTCTACACAGTGATCTTGAAGCAGCCCATGGACAGGTCGAAGACGGTGATGCCCGCCACCTTTGCCGCGAGGTCGGCGCAGCCAGTGAGCTGCTCCGTGGCGCTGTTCCAGACAACGTTGGTCCAGTCCAGGCACAGGCTCACTTCGAACTGTGGCGTGGTGTGGGCGTGCGGGCGTTAGAACGAGGATTTCGACACTACAATTCAAAGCACGACAGGCGGTACGCACGTAGAGCGGGATGCAGACGTCAGCGAGATCGTAGACGGAGTAGACCTCCTTCAGCACCACGACGCCGTCGACGGAGAGCGTGACGGTGGCGTTCAAAGACTGGGGGTTGACCACGATCGAGGCGCACACGGTGTCATTGATGTGGACGTTGCCTGACCTCCCAGCCCAGCAAACTGAGTTACGGGCCAAATTATGGCGCAATAAAGGTGGGCCGTAAGGACCTTGGCCGGGCACCCAGACGGTGAAGTCGAGCTTGTCACAGCAGCCATAGGAGTAGCTGGAGCTGTTGCACTGCATAGGGTTCACTTTGATAGGCTTGTTGCTGTTGGGAACATCAACGAACTTGGCCGGGTAGGCCGCGCTGACGACGGCAGCGAAAACGACGAGCAAAGCAAAAACAAATGCCTGTATTCTACAATCTTGAGAAAACCAAACGCAACCCAAGCGTAAAAGACCCCTAAGGCAGGGCTTTGGGGAGGTACCTGCGTGGTCATGATGTTCTCGCAATAAAAAATAAAAAAACGTGGTTCAGAAAAAGGCCAAGAAATGTGCTCGTATCACGATTACAGTCGACATGCCAGGACTAGGCACAATTGTCCTTGTCATTTACTTAGATAGCCCAGCTTGTGGCCATGAAAGTAGCGGGGCAGGGCGGGGAAAGCCTGTCCGGGAGCCGTGTTTACTGGCGGAAGGATTGGCCATCAGCATTCCTCGATAGCTGCAGCAAGAAGCCAGTCAGTCCACTTCACAAGACGTACTGGGCATTTGAGCCCATGGTGCG
>NAVB01000036.1:0-137489 GCA_002179805.1 Acanthamoeba lenticulata | reverse complement strand
TAAAAACTAAATACTAAATAAACAAACATTTAGTAAAAAGCCGTACATTCTGAACCTGGGCGGGGTGCATTGAAGCCCACTCCGCTTGCCACGCAGCGACCTGGGGAGGGCTGGCGAGCACAAGGCAGTTGTCAGCATGTGATCGACTGTGTACCACATCAAAGAGGAAAGAAGTGACATACTGGACCGGCCAGACAAAGAAGCGTGAAAGGCGAGCCGGCTAGTGGCTGGGTGCTTGTGTTGTCAGTGCTGCGATCGGAGAGTGAGACCTCGTCACCCTTTAGAGCCATCTCAACCTCGAAATGGCCGCTCTTGTGGCGGATGATCGAGACTGTGTAGGTGCCATCATCGTTGTCTGTCACCACGATCGGGTCCTGCCGAGCAGAAAAAGAGGAAGAAAAAAGAATGGGCAGAGCCTTAGGCCACTCCCAAGTGACGTTCAATCGTTGTCAGGCTTGTACCTCCGTATCTTGGCTGTCTGCAATCTTACACTCCCACCGCTTGCCTCCACCTGGTCATCACACACACACACACACACACGCGCAAGGGAGACATGAGACACGTAGCAGCCAGGCTCAGGTTGTGGTGCTGCTTCACAAAACATACCTCGACACGGCACGCCCTGGTCGTCTCTGGTCACAAGGGTCAAAGTCGTGACTTCTCCCGCCCACAACGGCCTCTCATAGCCCAGCAGCTGGCTGGTTACTGTCGAGCACCCACCTCCCGACTGCATGTCCCCCGCCCAGCATACGAAGCATTGATGTTAACCTTCATGGCCCAACATTTGTGAACCAAGAGTAATAAAAATGACTTGGTGCAATGAGGAGGGAGGCACCGACCCAAATGGTGAAGGGGCTGCCCTGGATGTGTTTACCGTGAAGCATGACCTCCAGCCTGTAGGTGCCCCGCCGCGGCACCGAGTACTTGACCATGTAGTCACCTGCGAGCACAGAGCCGGTGATGAGTGGACACGACGCTAGGCAAAGAGGACTTCATGTGAACGGAAACCAAAAGGGGAGGAGGCGGCACCGGTGGGATTGCTCATCCGGGTGTACTCGATGACGGATCCCTGGATGGCGCCCAGGGTGGCCAGTTCCTTACGAGCCTTTGCGAGTAGACCGCGTCTCGACTCCTCACGAGATAACAATACAAAGTGCTCCGAGAGAGGTCCAGTGGCCTCCTTGATGCTCTCTTCCTCCTCTGCCTTATACGGCTCGTTGTCTCCTTCCTCAAGGTTCAACGGATAAAGCTTCACAGAGAACTTCTGGCCACCCACAGGCAGGAGCTCCCCTTTCACATTGCAGGCCTGACCGAGCAGCAGTGTAAGACTTGGTCTCTGGGTCAGGTCATAGCGATTACGATACAAAAAAGGAAGTGAACCTGGATCACAAACGAGGCTACGTTCCGCCAGGGAGCCCACTTGATGCCTGCACCCAAGGCAATGCACTGTTCGGCGCAGACAACTACAGAATTACCATCATGTGAGCCATTGTGAAGTGATAGCGGGACACTGTGCGTGGCGCAAGCAGAAAGGCGCATTCGTAACTGTTTCGTTTGTACTCGTCCAGCACCTCCGGGGGCAGATGCTCCAGGGCTTCGTCGTTCTGATAGCATGCGTATGCGTCAATTGTCAGAAGGTTGAGTTACTGCATATTAGACAAGGCCTTGTGACGCACCGACATGACCTCCTCTTGATGGTTCACCATGTAGTCCATTGCGAGCGCCTTCAAGTATTGCGCCTGGAAGTGATGGGCCATCGCTAAGAAGTAGCCAACGTTCTCGGCCGACAGACCCTGCTCAATGAAGTACTCGCACTGCTCCTGCAACGGGAGCAGCACGTACTGGTTGGCGAAGATCATGAGCTCCACAACAGTCTCAGCCGCCAGCTTGGCCCTTGGTGCACAAAGGAAGGTCAGGCCACACAGCACAAGCACAAAGCAGAAAAGAGGCTGTGTTGTGCGAAGACGTACTGGGCAGTGTAGAGATAGTCGAGAATGATCTTGAAGACCTCGTACGATGTCTCGCCAATCTCGATGATGTTCGTGGTGGCCTCGCGCATGCCCATTGCAAACATGGCCCGGAAGTGTGATGACCGTGAGCACAGCACTGCCTTGTGCGCGTGGATCTCGTGACCCTCAACCACCAGTTTCACGTCAGCGTAGCGCGGATTGTTCATGAACTGAGCCAGCATGTCCCTCAGGCTTGCCACTTCCTCATGCTCCTCCTCGTCCTCCTCGTCCTCGCCCTCCTTCACAATCTCCTTCGCATCGTTCTTGTCCGCCTTCTCCTCCTCTTCCTGGCACTCAGGTTGCTCCTCAGAGCCGCTGGGAGGAGCCAAGCTCACCACAGCCTCTAAGGCTGTCGCGGTGGTTGAAGTGGTGTTACCAACCTCCTCCACAACCTCAGAGGCCATGGCTGCGCTTTCCTGAGGGCTATTCGTGTCGGCGGATGCAGCTTCCTTGCGCTTGCTGGCCAGCAAGGCTTCGATCTTGGGGAAATACTTGGCTGCATCCGCAGCGACTTCCCAAAACTCGTCATTTGGTTCGGCCTTGCAGTCAAAGAGGGAGATGATGGCCATGCAGCAGCCCTGCCGAAACTTGCATAGGGCGTCATCGATCTTCACGTCCGTCTCCAGTTTTTGGAACTGGTCCAGCTCCTTCCACACGCGGCACACGTTGTCGGTATGAATGCTGGAGCCGAACGTGGCGATGGCCTCGTCGTAGAGGGCCTTGAAGCTCAGATTTTGGGCAAGTCCCACCAACTGGAGGTAGGTGGCGGTAGACAGATCAGGAACGAGCGCCTGGCCGTAGAGGCTTGCGAGGAGGAGCCGGAGTAGCTGGTCCTCCACATCAACCCGGAGCTCGCGGTCAGTGCTGCCACTGGCCTGCTCGGCCTGAGCAGCGAGTGCGCGGCGCCAGGCGGGGACGCGGCTAAGCACAATACGATGGCACGGGATGCCCTGCACGCTTCCCTGGCCTGGCCGTTGTTGAGTCAGCGGCCAACTATTTAGATTAGAGGGGGGGGGGATGAACGATACCGAAGATGGTCACGTCGGCAAAGCGTTCATGGGGCTCGAGCGCAAGAAGCGAAGAGATGTCCTTGGCCAGTCGCGACTTACTCGGATCAGCACCCACACTGAACGTGTGAAAGGATGAGCATGAGAGATAGAAAAACCACCGCGGTCTGACATAAGAAGAGAGCGGCGCCTCAATCTACCTGACAATAGCAATCGTATGGAACCAGCCGCAGGCGATGTGGCTCACGGTCTTGTCTATTTCATGTAGCATAAGAAGAAACGACCACTGCGCGGCTGCAAGCAGCTAGTCGAACACGTACCAGTCAGCGCTTCCACCAAGCGAGGCGTGCTCTGGTCCACTGTGTCGTGGTGACCCAGAGCGCCCGAATTACCAGCGCCCCACGTGTAGACTCGTCCCATCTCGGTGAGGCTGTGACCACCGCGGTCATGCGTCAGTCCAGAAAGCCGGCGAAGATCAATTGAGCGTAAGTGAGGAACCCACCAGGCGGTGTGCGAAGCACCACACGAGACACTGACCACCGGTTTGTCATAAAGTGCAGCCACACGCTGAGGTGTGGTGGTCTTTTTGATGCCACCATGCAGGCCCAGCTGCTTCATCGTGTTGTTGCCCCTGTTTGGGCGTGTAACCATCATGTCAGGTGGACTGTTGTGAAGCAGGGACACAGAAGGGCGAGCAAACCAAGTGTACAACTGGCCGTCGGTGGTGATGGCCGCCTTGTGGTAGGAGCCACACGCAATCGACCGGATGCTCACGTTTTCCAGGCCTTCAACCTTGACTGGCTCGCCTTGGCTCGGCTCCCACGAGAAGATGGATCCACCAGCTGGGGCACGAACACAAAAAAGCCCCAGGCAGGTGCGTAAGAAGACCTCTGCAATCTTGTGAGCATAAAACAGGCGTAAGCCTTACCGGTGAGGGCCAAGAGGGTGTTCACCGAGCCAGCAAGCTGGATGACACCCACATCGGCTGCGAAGAGCAGCACGGGCTTCAGAGTGGTCGCCCCTCGTTTTACGGCAACGGTGTAGACCGACCGCTGTGGTGGAGACATACACGATGAGCCGTCGTTTTCGCACAGAGCATAACCTTTGAAAAACACGTACATCTTCGCAAAGCAGGAGCAAATGCGTGTTGGTACAGGCAACCTCTTTTACTGGTGCGATGATGCCACCACCTTCCAGGTCTGTTTGGATTGGCAGGAGCGACGGATGACTGCTCTCAACAAGGAGAGGAGTGATTATGAGAATCCATTAGGGGAGAGGGGGATCAAATAAGTATCTCGTACACGGTCGTGTCTTCAATAAAGCACCACGCTACTTGCCCATCCTCTTTTAATAGAACCGCAATGCAGCCGGCACAGGCTACCTGGCGCACTTTTTCATTCTCCAGCGCTGCCACATAAGATTGCGTCAGCTGGTTGGGGATCAATAGCAGCGGTCCAGAGGCTACGTACTGACGATGCGTCTGGCGCCGCTCGGCTTTCTGGACAACCAAAAAAGCAATAATTTAGTATTGTAAAAATAATAAATCTAAAGAGACTGACTCTTTTGGGGCCTGTTGGACAGGAAGCGGCTCTTACTCTGCAAAGCATGAACCGTTTTCTGCGTAGGACGCAATGTGTCAGGCCTTCACCGTTAGCTCTGGTTCTTGCGGGAGGGGGAGAGGGAAATTTGGGAAGAGGGGGAGGGTACCGAGGACAGTCCAAGCGTGGTGGCCGGAACAAACTACCTGCCTCACACGTGACATAAGGTTTTGGGTGTGTGTTGGGTGCAAATTCATGCCCCCGCTAACGAAGACCTGCGCTGGAGGCTCCGCGAGGACAAACGCATGCTCGGGTTGGGTCTCCGCCTTCGCCACAGAGCCATCGCCCAAGGGCGCAGCAGCGGATCCGCCTTGCCGCCGCTTCCCGCGCTTGAGTGCTGTTGTGTTGTCCATTCACGCCTGCCTGTCGCTTGGCCTTATGAAAAACATAAAACCCAGCAACCACGCCTACAATTTCATTTTAAGCTCTTCTACGAAGAAATGGCCCAGCATGTGAGGAATGAAGCGCTGTTTTGCAACTTTTTTGCTGATTTGGTTGGCCGCGTTCTCCACAGGAAGAACACGGGAAGCAACGAACGCTGGAAGGCGATGGAAATTTCAATTGAAGATTTTCTCTCTGTGTTTTTATCAAGCTCAAAACGGCATCGAAGAGCAAACCGCCAAGCAGCAACGGCAGAAGATGAGTGAGAAGATCCTGCAGATGGAGCATGCTAAGGAGAGTGCGAAAGGGAAGGAAGTAGAGGACAGAGATTCCGACATGCCGGAGGCTGGCTTGCGGGCCTGGCAAGACAGCTACTACCGACTGAAGCACATCCACATCTCCAAAAAGCAGACCATTCCTATTCTCATGCAGAACGAAAACGGGCCGTGTCCCCTGCTTGCCATCTGTACGTTCATCATTCAATTAAGCATCGTTAATGTTAATTAATAATCAATTAAATCACTTTTGGCACGGGCGCTGCAGGCAATATTCTGTTCTTGACTGGCAAGCTACACGTACACGCCGATTACGGAGGCATCAATAACAGCGACCTCCTCACCATGCTCGCTGGCCATCTCTCCAGCCTCAAGCCACCAGTGCGTCCCTCTCCATAGTCTCTTACCATTTTCGTGAGGCTGACGCGTGCTCGTACAGCCCCTGATTGCCAGCGACAAAGGCCTCTTGGCCAACTACCAGCAGAATGTGAGTGACGCGCTTAAAGTGCTGCCCAAACTCTCGGCTGGCCTCGACATCAACGTCAAGTTCACCGGGTACTTCTCTCTCCTCTTGTCCTCTCATCATCTCAGAGCCGCTCAGAGAGACTCACAAATGCTCTTTTTCTCACAAAAACAGAATCAAGGACATGGAGTATACGCAGGAGTGCATCATTTTCGACGTGCTCAACCTGAATCTGGTGCACGGCTGGATCGTTGACCCGCAGGATGAGGCGTGGTCTGTGGTCTCCAAGTACTCGTACGATCGACTCATGGAGCTGCTCGTCGAGCGCAACACGCTCGTCACAAAAAAGCGCAAGGAGGAGGGCAAGCCAGAGGCCGACGCCGAGCTCGACTTTGAGGCCGAGGCAGCACGGCTACTGCCGGGGCTGGAGGGCGACGAGCGCCGTGTCGTGGAAGAGTGCACGCGGGCTCAGGACTTTTTCAACCGGACCTCTACGCAGCTTACCTACCATGGCATCGTCCTGTTGCATCAGGGTACGCTGCACCGTGGTGGTTCTTGCTTTGATCGTTCAACTTACACCTTCTTCCCTTTCCGTAGGCCTTCGAGAAGGCGAGTTCTGCGTTTTCTTCCGCAACAACCACTTCTCCGTACTGCACAAGCACAATGGTACTTACTTTTTGTCTCTTGGGAGCCGAGGCCGACTTGATGACGAAGCGTTGACATCGTTTCATCCCACTTCACAGGCTCGCTCTATCTGCTCGTGACGGATGTTGGCTATCAGGACACGCCCGCCGTGTGGGAGAAGCTTGACCAGATCGATGGCGACACCGTCCTGACGACGCACACGTTCAAGGTGTGCCACAAGAGCGAGCAGCAGAGCTCGCTCCTCCAGTCTACGGCCGCCGTGAGCGAGGACGTCAGCCAGCGCCCCGCCGACGATAATATTACCCCCGAGAAGCTTCAAGAAGAGTACATCGACTGCTCATCGTCGTCGTCGTCGTCGTCGTTGTCATGATGTCCTGCAATAGCAATCACACAAGATGATCGTCGCTCACCGCGTTTCGCCGCAACTTGCAGGGACGATTTCCTGCTGGCCCAGCAGCTGCAGGAGCGCGAGATCAGGCGCGAGAGCGCGCTCCACGCGCGGGAGCCCGAGCCGACGGGGCGCAGCAAGCCGCGAAAGCAGCGCGTGCCGCCGCCACCGGCCAAGGCCATGCGGCAGTACCCTCGGCCCCGCGCTCCGCCCCGTGGCGAGGAGGACACCTCCTGCGTCCTTTGCTAGCCAGCAAAGAGGTTGATAGAGGTCATCCCACTGGTGTTTTGTTGTTGTTGTAAAAAGTCTTTCTTTCCCCAGCCCCAAGTTTTCTGGCGCCTTTGCTTCTTCTTTCTCCTCTTCTTCTCGACAGGTGTCAGGCGTCGGATGAGGCAGAGGAGCCGCGCCTCCGCTTTGCGTGGCGCCTGTTTCGGTCTCGGCTGCGGCTGCGGCTCCTGCTTCGGCTTGGGCTACGCTTTCGGTCGCGGCCCCTCTCGCGACTTCGGTCGCGGCTGCTGCGCTTTCGGTCGCGGCTCCTGCTTCGGCTCCGGCTGCGGCTTTTGCTGCGATCGTCTCGACGTCTGCTTTTGCCTCGGCTGCGACTGCGGCTGCGGCTTCGGCTCCGCTTGCCTGAGCGGCCCCTCTCCTTCTCGCGCTGGCGCTTCTTCTCCTTTTTCTCCTTCTTCTTCTCCTTCTTCTCGCGCTTCTTGCGCTTCTTCTCCTTCTGAAGCTCCATCAGCTGCTGCGCGAGGTCCTTCAAACTGTGTGCCATCCAGCACACGCAATGAAGCGGCACAAGTGCCCTTAGTCGACCATCACATGCCACCGGGGAGAAGGAAGGGCGGCACTCTCTCACCTTTGCCCCTTGGAGGCCGGCTTGGACGGGGAGTCTTCGGACTGGGCGCTTGCGGCCCCTTTGCCCTGAAGCAAGTTGTACATGGGGTCCTGCGCACATCATGATTAACAACAACAACAACAGGCTCCAGCTCAGCGCCAGCGAGAGAGGAGCTCGGCGAGTCAGCGAATAGTACCATTCGCGCTTGTCGCTCGGCCTCACTCTTGGGGTTGCCTGTAGACGAGTGAGATCAGCTGAGAGTGAGAAGTGCAGGGCCGACTGGTACAGTACCTCCATCACGAAGCGGACACTCACGATCACCCGTGCGATGACCGAATTGCTGGACGCATGTCAGTAAAGGAGCAATGAAAAGGGGGCAATGAGCATACCTTGCACCGCCAACACTGCATGCACTTGACCTCTCTGCATCATGGAAGCCCACACAGCAGGCGTTAAGCAAAGACATCATGTTCCCTCCCTTTTATGAGTCACGTCACACAACACTACGCAACACGTACTTGCCAAGCGGCATCCTGCAGCACCATGCATACGCCATACACACAAATGAGAGGCATGAGGCCAACATCACCGGCAGGAGTCAGTACCAGAGGCCTTTGCTGGGCGCCTTGGCCAGGAAGTCGCGCACTTCTTCATTTCCCGGCGCGTCCGGCACAACGTCCTCCGGTCTCTCCTCCTTCTCCTTGATCAGGCCGGGCGGGGCCTCATAAAAGATCTCTAACTTCTCACCCTCGAGAGGGGGACCGCCCACGCCCTTGGTGAAGGCGGCATCGTCTCTTTTCGCTCGATCCGCCATTGCTACAGTGGCCACCAACAAGGGTGCTTAGGCTTCCTTCACCCTTGCAAGGGTGGAAGAAATAAAAATTGATTTAATAAAGCAAAAAGAAAAAAAAGGTAAGCAGGTGCCACTCCTCGTCAACGGGGCAGACAAGAAGAACGTTGCCTGTTTCTAGGTTCAGTCAAGACGCTTTGTGCGCGGCACCGAACCCAACAAGAATCGACTCCGACCGAACCGTGGCAAGAATCACTCGCGCTTTTTTATTTTGCTTTGATTTGCTGCCCACCTTTTGCTCAGTTTCACATCTGAAGCACTATGGAGCGGCGCACCAGCGCAGCGGGTGCGACCAACAACCGGGCGAATAATAAGCCCTCGCCGCCTTCGTCGCACTATTCGGCCGGCGGTTCGGCCTTCACCCAGTTGGCCCCCGGCGCTCACGTCCCTCCGCCGAACGGCGGCCCTCCCCCCAGCGGCGCCACTGGTACTGCTTCCCGCTCACTCCCTCACTCGCTTGGCCTTTGCCTGAGCTGACCAGCGCATGTCTCCGAACCGAAGTGCGCACAGCACCAGCAGCAACAGCAGCAGCGATCACCACAGCAGTGGGAGGGCTGGATACCGTGCTACAGACCATCGCGGACATCGAAAAGCAGTTGGACAAGCTCCTGGCCCAGCGCCGGGCCGACCGGGCCACCAGCAGCGCGGCGGAGAACGGCTCTGGGGCGGATCACCAGCAACAGCGGTCTGCTCCCAGCGGGCCACTTCAGCGCTACAAGTTTCTCGAGGACAACCTGCTGGGCGGCATGCTTGCCATCCCCGCCGTTGAGCCCGCGCTACGCAACGCCGGCCGTGAGTCTGCGCCTGTTCCTGCGCCCGCGTCAACGCCAACGCCCGTGCCCACGCCCGCGCCCACGCCAACGCCTCCGCCACAGGCCACAACCAAGGCCGTGCTCACGCCCACACCCAAGGTCAAGGCCACGGCCACGGCCACCACCGCCTCACCGCTTGATGAAGCTGCGGCCATGGCCGCGTCTCTGCCAAAGTTGGCGCCTGCAGTACCTCTGATTCCAACCCCAGTCTTACCCCAAGCGGCCAACACAGCCGAGCTCATGCTGCGCGAGGCCTTCAGTCAGGCCAACACGCTGGCCGGAGTGCCCGTGCCTGTGTCTGTGCCGGTGGCCCTGCGGCCTCCAGCCGCCAGTGAGCCCGTGGCGCTGCCGCTCCCGACGCCGCCACCGGCCCGCGTTGGCGGTCTGCTGGAGGTGGAGCAGCCGGCCACGGTTGCCGCGCTGCGGCGGGACATCATGGGCGAGTTCAAGGCCGAGCTGCTGATGGAAGTCGAGCGGCGCGGCAGGGAAAGCCAAGGCAAGCTGCACGATCTCGAGCGCGAGAACCAAGAGCTCAAGCAGGAGCTCCACGGGCTGCTGCTGGAGATGCGCGAGGAGCGCCGCCGCAAGGACCGCGAGCGTCAGGCCCGCCAGGCGGCCAAGCAGTCGCGTCGGCGGCACAGTCGCAAACACCGGCGTCGCAGTGCCAGCGAGAGCAGCGACTCACCAAGCCACAGCAGCAGTTCAAGCGAGAGCAGCATCAGCGATGAGCCAAGCCACAGCGGAAGCAGTGGCAGCTACACCGGCTCCGAGGTCGAGCCCAAGCAGCGAACCCGTCGTGGCGGCAAGCGAGGCCGGGACGGCGGAGATGAAAGGATCAGAGACAGGAAGAGCGACCAACGCGCCAAGCGGAAGCGCGAGCGGCGAGGCGAAAAGGAGGACGTCGACGACGACGAGTACCGTGAGAAGGCCGAGGACGAAGGTCGACGCGGCGGATCAGGAGACCAGCGCCGCGGCGCTAGCGCCAAGCCATCCATGGCTCCGGCTGTGTCGGGCTCGACTGCGGGCGAGGCTTCCCCACAGTCGCGCAAGCGGACGAGGTCGAGGAGCGTGAGCGTCGACAGCGACGAGCCAGCAACCGGCAGCGCAGGCGGTGGCGCACTCGCTGACGAGGGAGCCGAGAGCCCTGCGCGCACGACCCCCTCCCCTGTCCGTCGCGGCAAGAAACGGCGCGCGGCGGAGGAGATCGAACACGACAACAACGAGAGGTTCGCTTTCGTTCTTTGTTCGCGTTTCGCATAATCAAAATAGCTTTGCTTATGCGCCTTCCCCCCTTTCTTAGATGGCAAATGCGGCTCGATGAACTGCGCGAGTTTGCTGAGACGCACGGGCACTGCCGCGTGCCCAAGAGCCATCCCAACAAGCCCCTCTACACGTGGACGCAAAACGTCCGCCAGCGCTGGAGGTGCGCTCTTGCGCGCTCCTGCTTCTCCTCTCCGCCTGAGCAATGGGGACTCATCTGAATGGGTGTCGGATGTACAGGCGCGGCACGATGGGCCAGCATAAGATTCAGGACCTGCTCGAGCTGGGCATGCAGAACCCGCTAGAGGACCACGCAAACGAGCGGGACAAGGCCCGGGAGGACACGCCCACGCGGCCGCGCCGCGCCAGCACAACCCGCGCGGACGAGCACGAGGAAAAGACGACGTCGGAAGCGGGCGAGAGCCGCACTGGCGAGTCCACGACGCCCGTCGCCGCCGACAAGACTGGCCGGCCGAGGGCGGTCAAGCGGGCGAAGCGGACCAAGCATCGGGCCATGGCTGGGAACGAGGCCGATGCGGACAACGGCAAGACGAAGAAGGACGAAGTCGAGAGCAAGGACAGCGACAACGAGTTGAGCAAGGATGGCCACGATAACGACAGCGAGGGCGAAGAGGACGATCATGATGAGGGAGCTGGAAGCAAGCGAGAAGGGCGGAAGGGACGCACGGAGACGGCTGAGTCGGCCAGCAAGGGCGCGGCCACGCGGCGACAAGCCAGAAAGAAGCGCAGCTGGAACTCCGCCGCATCGTCTGAGGCGGAGGATGACGCAAAGGTCAAGCAGGAACAGCCAGACGATGAGGAGGAACCCGTGAGCAGGAGGGACGAGGCCGTCAGTGATAGCGGCGACGAGGCCGAGCCAAGCGGCGTACCCGCGAACAAGAGCCAGGTGGCCGCCAGCAGCGGAGGTGAGGAGGAAGAGGGGGAGGAGGAGGAAGGAGCAGGAGAGCAAGACGCTCCCGACCGCGAAGAAGGCGACGAGGAGATTCCGGACAACAGCGTCAACAAGAAATGGTTCGAGCGGCTAGCTGCCCTCAAGGCCTGGCAACAGCGGACCAAGCTCAAGCGACCCAACCGAAAACAGCACCCCTCACTTGGCAGGTGCGTGAGCCGGATGTGTGGCGCACTGTGTGCACAGCCTGCCTCTTACCCCTTGCGTCCGTGTCAGGTGGTGCGATGAGCAACTGGTTCGCGAGAGATCCAACTCGCTGCTGCCCTGGCGACGAAAGCTGCTGGAAGAAGTTGGCGTGTTTGAGCCGACCTCGGACGTGTGAAGGGGTGGACGAGAAGAAGAAGCCCAGATGGCGGAGGATTGCTGTTGTTTTCTCGCGGTTTTTCTCGTGCACTCGGGGGCCAAGGAAGATTGCGCTGCTTATCCATTTTGGTCTCAAATCTTCATCATTCATCGTTGGAGCACAGCGCCGTCAGCAGTGGCGTGAGTTTGCAATTAGTCACCGTCTGTGACAAGTCTAAGTCTAAGCCGTTCGCATCACACATACCAGCGATGCTGCGCAAGAGAACCTGGTGCTGCGTCGTAGCGACCGCCCTTGCGTTGGTGCTCGGCGCTGCGCTCTTCGGCGGTGCTTGGCTGGCGCAGTACGGTGTCCAGCAGTTCATCAAGCAGGGAATCTATGATCAAGTCATAATCGATTCAGATGTACATTCACCTCCTCCCCTGTCGCCTTGTCAAGGTGTTGCCCTGACTATTGCCACTTTTTGGCGCTTGTTGCCGACGTTCTAGCACGCCACCAACTACAAACACTGGCAAAACACCTACGCGAGCGACGCTCCCATGCTGCGCATTGCAGCGCACTTCTATAACATCACGAACCTCGATGACGTGCGCAATGGAGCGCTGCCCATCGTCAAGGAGGTCGGTCCCTATGTTTATTGGTACACAGCGAAGCCTCTCCCTTCAGCTCTTGTAACGCTGCTTGCTCACCACTTGTGTGCGTCTTTTCCTGTTAACATAGGAACAAGAAAGACCTAATCGACATCGAGTGGTTGGAGGGAGGCAACAAGGCCAAGTATAACACGATGACACGTTATGTCTTCCTGCCAGACGAGTCTGTCGGCTCAGACCAGGACGTCATTGTCAACGTCAACCCCGGTGCGCGTCTTTCGACAGGCTTTCGCCTGCACTAGTGCACTCACTTATCGATTGACTGCTGGTGTATGTTGTTGCGCATAAAGCCTATCCTGCTGCGCTGTCGCAGGCCGGTGGAGAGGGCCTCCTCGTGTTCGCCCTCACGGGGCCCGCAATCCGGACCTTCTTCGAGTTCATGTGGGAAGTGTGGATTCCTGACCTCGTCGTTCAGGTAAGACTCCTCTACCAATAGACGCTTCGAACATAGCCGCTTAACGTCTATTCGCGGGCGTGGTTGGACAGGCCGAGGTAGGCGTGCTGGCATATAAGAAGTTGCAGCTCACCAACACGTCCAACCCGCTTGAATTCTTCAACAACTGGGCCAACCGCACAGACCTCATTGGCTCCGAGTGGGCCTTTATGCAGGTCTCGCTTGACGCTCCAGCGCCCAGGTATTCCCTCTCATACATATTGCGCGCAGGGCATCTTGTTAGGGTTTGCGACTAAGTGTGTTGGCCCATAACATAACCACAACAGTGGCATCTCGCTAGCCAGCGCTGAGTCGCTCTTTGATCCCACGCATCTGTATTCTCTCCTGTCCACTGACTCCCGTTCCACCACTGCCTGGCGACAAGCGCTCGAGGGTAACCTTTCTCAAAGCCTTCTTGCTCTCACCTCCTTTTAGCTGACATTGGTGTGATGGTGGTGTGGATCCCTCAAGGAAATGCCAACGCCACCGAGCAAATTCGCGGCGCATTCAATCTCACGACTGATCAGGCACGTTTATTTTGGTTCTTTTTGATTTATGGAGATCAGTTTCACCCGTCGCGTGGCTTGTGACTCACAGCGTGAGACAACCGACTATTACAGACGCGGGCACTGCTGGTGTGGTACAAGCGTGCGCAAGACGGCCTCGTCGTGCCTACGGTTCTACAGAAGTGGAACGTGGCTGAACTGAATGACCTCGGTAAGCCTTCTCACAGACCAGACCTGGCGCAGGATGTGCTTCACTCTCCTCTTTGCCTTCCTGATTGTGCCCTCCCTATCTTTTTGTTGCTGCGACTGTCTTCCAGCCTACCTGCAGTGGGGCACAGCCCAGGTCACCGGCGGAGTGTCGGTCACGACGCTCTATCCTGGGACTCAGTTCCCGGCTTCGTCCGAGCTGGGTGTCTACTGGAGCAATAACGAGGCCGCTCGCATTTCTACCAACACGGTAAGTACTTGATTATTTGTGTTTTTCGCTCTGGTGCAGTTGTTCTCGCTCACCTCACATCCCGCTGTGACGACGTTCACGTACCACACACGAACGTGAGTGCAGAGCAAGCTCTTACTTAATGGGCCGATGGGTCTCTTCTCTGCTCAGGCGCTGGGCGAGTTCGTAAAGAGTGCGTCATCATCTATGTCTACTTAGTGTGCTGTGATGGTGCGTGCAGGCTTTGCTCACCTAATTCGCCTACTAGCCACGGTCAACCCGATCACCTACAACGATACCTACGTCCGCGAAACCTGGGGCGTCAACAGGGTTTGTCCCCACAAGACTAATTTACTTTGAAATTGTAGTAAAGGACACTCGACTGACTTCCTTCTTGTGCGCTTCATATGTGGGGCTTATTCAGGGTCAAGCTGACGCGGTATGTGCCCGATTCAGCTCCACGCGTGCAGTGCCTTTGGTTGATTTTGACCCTTTTGCGTGGCATTGTGTCGTTGTTGTGTTCAGTTCTACGTGTATCTCCTCTACATGTGGGTCGAGTATTCGCCCAAGGTGATGGCAGATGTCATCGAGCAAGGTGGTGGTTTGTTCACCGCTCGCACGGTCGACCAGTGGTACGTCCGAGCTTGATCTCTCCTTGATCTCAATGTAAAAGGTTCACTCGTTCTTAACATGCGTGTTTGTGGTCGTTCAGGCTCATGGCGAACACAGACCCTCTCCTCGTACTGCTCTCGCCCGAGAATCCCGACTCTTCCATCCTCGGTGCGCTCAACTCCCGTCCTCCTCCACTGCGATGCGATCGTGACTGACGCACGTTTTTGTGTTGCTGACGGCAGGCAACGAAACGACCCCGGAGAAGGCGAGAAAGAAGCACGGGCCCAACATCGTTTACACCGGCAAGGAAGACGTCAGTCAAGTGCAGGTCTACACCCAGTGGTTTGGTCAGACCGTTGTGGAGGACGTTTACGTGTACGCAATCATCTCACCTTCACTCCTGCGGTCATCAAGGCCGCTTATATAAGGCGCCTTGTGGGGAACAACGCGCAGAGATCCGATGCCGGTGGAGGGCGTCAATGACCTGGGCTTCTTCGCTCCGTTCCTCGACCTTGACACTGAGCTCTGGTCCTGGTACGGGTTCTTTTTCGTGGGTCCATCTTGAACTGCCCATATCAATCACTAAGACATGGCACGCGCAGGGACTCGAACTACGTGCGCAACATGCACCTCGTTCCCTTGGGCTACGTCGATCACAGGTACTCTTGATTCCTATGTTGCCGACTAGTCGCGGCTGCTGACGCTGCAGCGGACTGTGCGGGGGCGGTCATGTTGATAGAGGAGTGAAGACTATACGCTACACACTGTCGAACAACACCTGGGCGGTCAATGCTTCCCTGTACCAGACCATCCAAGGTGAGCCGAACTGCGTAGAAGATACACAAGCCACTGTTGTTATTGTAGTTAACCGCTTGTGTTATTCCGTAGGGTTCTGCAACTTGACCAACTTCCACAACGGAACGTCGCTTATGCTGAGCAACCCGCACATGTACCTGGCGGACCCCAAGTACACGAGCCTGATCGAGGGCCAGGTGCCGGATCCGGCAGCCGACATCACCCGCATTGACGTTGAGCCGAACACTGGCAATGGTATGCGTAGAGCCACCAACTTGCTTGAATCATCGTATCGCTCTGTCTCACCACGTCTGTTGCGTTGCGTAGTTGTGTGGTACGACGAGTCGCTCCAGATCAACATCTATCTGGACCCAACGAAGACCTATTTCCAGATGACCACCTACAATCCCAAGGTTCGAGGTTTAAACGAACAACGCAAGTAAGACGCCATAATTTCCTAACACCATCTTCAGGTCAAGATGGACGTAATCTACCCGGTGGTGTACATACACATGTACGCGGCTCTCACCGAGGCCAACGCCGACCAAGTCAAAGGCACGTTATTCCTGCCGCCGTATGGTCCAGTGAGGCTCGCTGATCGCTTAACATCCGCTGACTTGGCTTTTTTCTCTGCAGATTCCCTCTACCTGGGATTCAAGGCGGAGGTAATCATTTTCTGGGCGCTAATTGGCCTGGGCAGCTTTTTGCTGCTTTTCACCCTGCCCAGCTTCTTCATTCTAGTGCGATGTCTCAAGACGGACCGGTACATCTATGTTCCTCCTTCGACTTAAGCACGCGATGGATGGCGCCAACTCACAGTGCCTCTCACTCGCAGACAAGGAAGGTATTTGGAGTTTACCAGATCAAGCGATGGCTCGGTGTACAGGCCCATCAACATGGACACCGACGAATAACGGTTGTTTTCTCCCCAAGCGAGGCGCCTCGCGTTGCGTTGGCGTGTGGGGTGGCGGGGCAGCCATCTCGGGCTCAGCGCTGCCCGCAAAAACTGCGCTCTTTGGCGCGAAAAATTGTGTCGGCAAAAATAGGAATTGCACCCGACAAACACGCACAGTGAATTTTGTATTTTGATGCCACACAGCTGTCGCTCTGAGATGAGCATCTATCTTTCCGACTACTAGGCACGAGACCTGAGGACGAAATTGAAGGCAATTATTTGAGATAATTACAACTTGATACTATGGATGACAAGCTGGCCACAGCGCCTCGTCCAGCAGGGCGCAAGCTGCCTTGGATGAAGAGTGCAGTGTCTAAGAAGCGCGGCGGAGAAGAGGCGCCTGCGGGCACCACCAAGGCAGCGGCTACCAAAACCTCTCGCCCCGCAGCAAAAAGGGCCAAGACAAGAGCGACCAAGACGAAGCCAAAAGATGACGACAGTTACAGAGAAGATGGTGAGGAAGAGGAGAAAGGGAAGAGCGAAGAAGAACACGAGGAGCAAGCAGCTCCGGCGCAGCCACAGCCCGAGGCAGAGGCGGTGTCACCAGCAACGTCAGGGAAGGAATCGCCAACAGAAACAAGAAAGAAGGCGGTCACGAAGCGAAAGGCGGAGAACATGATCAAGGCCCTCGAGGGCAAGGCGTCGTGCGCCACTGTGGATGAGCCGGCGAGGGCGCTCCCGAAAGGTCGTCGAACCGTCGCTGCCGCCAAGGCAAAAGCCGTGGAGGCCACGAAGGTTGCAAGGACAGTCGAGGAGGACGAGGACCGGGACGAGGCTTTCGCAACACCGCCCTCACGTGGCGGCGCACTAGCCCTCGACGAACTGCCGACACAGACCGACGTTCCACTGCTGGCCACCACCGCCACGCAGCTGGACATCGTAGAGGCGCCCACGCAGGCTGACTCCCCCGCGCCGCCGTCGCGCGGCCGCGCCAAGACCCGCCCCTCGTCGCGCTCGCGCTCGCGCTCCCGCTCGCCGTCGCTCAGCCCCAACCCCGTCTCGCACTACCTGGACCTGCTCGAAGAGGCCACGCAGCCGGACTCGTCAGCCTTTTTGTCGCCGCTGCAGTCGTCGCCCTCGTCGTCGGCCGTGCCCTCGCCGCTGGCCACGCCGCCGCGGTCACCGCTCAGCGGCGCGCACATGCTGGAGGCACCCACGCAATTTGACGGCCCGCCGCGCTCGCCCTTCAGCCTCTCTCCCGTGCCCTCGCCGGTGCGGCGGGGCAAGAGGGACGCAAATCGGCCCACCGCGCAGGGGAGGAAGCACAAGAAGCTTCTCACGTCCATCATCGCCGCGGCCGCTGTGTCCTCAAGTCCAGTAGTCACCTCCACCACAATAACGCCGTCGTCCCAGCAGCGGCGACGACTGATGTCGCAGGCGACGCAGCCTGACCTGTTTGCATCGCCGTCGGCATCGCAGGGCGACTCGTCGGTGGTCTACGACGATGACGAGGACCTCGATGCTGTCCTGGGCCGGCCCACGCAGACCGAGGACACGTGCAGCCCGGTCGACCTGCTCGGCCGGCCCACGCAGGCCGACGGCTGTACAGGCGGCCTCAGCCCGATTCGGCCGCGGGGCCGAGCGGGCGCCCGCGCCACGCCGCAGCCCTCGCCCCTGGGCGTCAAGGCTGGTGGGCCCGAGGACTCGCTGGAGACCTCGCTTCTGCTGCTGGACGCGTCAACGCAGGAGGACGACGTCGACGACGCAGACTGCAGCCCGTTCCAGCAGCGCGGCGGCGACAGCGATGCCGAAGACCACAATGGCGAGGAGGACGAGAGTGACAGTGACGCCTCGCCCGTCAACGCGCGGTCGCGGCGGGCCGCGGCCAAGCCCCGGCAGTTCGATGCGTCCTTCGTGCTGGGCCCCACGCAGACCGACAGCCCGCTGTCGGGGTCCTCGGCGGCATCGCAGCTGCTCCGCGCGGCGACGCAGCCCGACTTGGCAAGCTCAACGGCGGCGACGCAGCTGGACCAGTCCCTGCTCATCCTGTCCGACTCCATGGAGGCCGAGAGCCTCGGCTCGATCCCGACGCAGATCGATGGCTTTGCGCTCATGGGCAGCGCGCCCACGCAGGCTGACGACCTTCGGCAGGGGAGCCGCTACTCTCATCTTCGTCATGACGAAGAGGAGGCGGAGGAAGACCCAACGCAGATCGACGCCGTGCACGGCCAGCCGACCCAGATCGACAGCCTGCCCACGCAGCTTGATGTCGACACGTTGTCGGCGTCGACGCCAAACCGCAAGCGTAAGCAGAAGGCCGACGCCAGATCACAGCAGCGAAAGCAACAACAGCTGAAGAAGAGGCGGAGCGCGGACGACGCCGATGCGGCTGCTGTGATGGCGATGGCCGAGGCGCCCACGCTGGTCGAGGCCCTCCACTACGACCCCACGCCGCCCCTCGACCTGGAGGGCGAGTCGCCCGGTACCCGCCCCCGCCCGGCTCCTCCTCCCCGCGCGTGCCAGACAAGCCGCTGACCGCCAGGGTCGCGCGGGCTTCGAGGATTTTCAGGGTTCGAAGGGCCCAAGTCAAAGTCGAGAAAGAGGTCGACGGGCGCTCGAGAAGATCCTGACGAGGAGGAGGCGGAGGAGAGGTCGACGACCTCCGCCAGCGGCGGCCCCGCGCCTAAACGGCGAAGATCCAAGGAGGAGGCGACCACCTCTTCTCGGGGCGGCGGCAGAAACCGCAGGTGCTCCGAACAGGACGAGGACGAGGCCGAGGAAGAAGAAGAGCCGCTGCAGGAGGGCGGCAGCCAGCAGAGGAAGAAGTCTCGGGTCGCGGACTCGAGCACACAAAGCCGCCCCGGCACGGGTACATCCAGCCCCGAGCCCCGCCATGTGTGGAGACGGCGGTCTTACCTTATCTTGCCTTGCTTATCGACGCCTGTGGTGGCCAGGCGAGCGTCCCTCGCCTGATGACGAGGATGAGGCGGAGGCCCCGTTCGGCCGGCTCATGTCGCTCAACCCCAAGTACCCGAACGTGGCCATCCCCGAATCGGGTCCGTCTCGCGAAACTCTCTCGTCCAGCTCTGACCTCGGCCCAACTGACGTCTGTTGATGTTGACGCCGCACGGCACAGGTGTGTTGATGGGTCGGCACACTACCGAGTGCCATCCCAAGTGTCGCTACAAGGGCTCGCACATCAGCACCAGGCACTGCCGGGTCTCCGTCGTGCGCCGCCGTGCGGCGGCCGCGCAGGGCGACGAGAGCAACAGCGCGTCGCCTTCGCTCGACCCGGCGCCCGCCGACGCCCCTTTGTGCCGGTACGTTAACATCGACGACGATAACAACAAAGTTCTGCTTAATGTGCCTGGCGCTGTCCTCACACGTCACCCCACGTGCGCGCGGCGGACAGGTATGGGGCCACGTGCTATCGGAAGAACCCGCAGCACCTGCAGCAGTACCGGCATCCGCGGCCGCCGCCCGCTGCTGCCCCGGCCGCCGAGTTCGATCTGGTAGTGCTGGACCTCAGGTGCGGCTGTGAGCTCGCTGTCGTGGTGGTGACTTTGCCCAAGCCTTACACCAAAAAACACAACAAAAACACAACAACATAGCACGAACGGGACTTTCATCAACGATACTTTGATCGGCAAAAACAAGAAGCGCAAGCTGATGCCCGGGCAGGAGCTCTCCCTCGTCATGAGCGTGATGGAACGACCTGTTGGTACGCTTTCGAGACTGCTTTTCATCGCCGCGGCATGCGGAGCTCCGCCAAGAGGCTGAGGGCTGACCCGCGGTGCGCGCTGCAACAGACGCGCAATTAGAGCTGATCGCCTACCGGTACGAGCCCTAAGCAGAGCACGCGCAACCCAGCTTGTCGGCCCGCGGAGTTGTGGTGTCGCCACACCACCACTACGTGAGAAGCTAGAAGCCTTAGATGTGAATATATTCCACAAAATTTTAAGAAAATGAAAACTGGTCCTTTCTTCTTTCTTCTCCTACACGAGGACCTTGGTGGGTGGTGTTACATGAGGGTCGGTAGCGACGCTTGGGTCACCCGCTATGCCCGAGGCCACATCTGGCGCTCACCGAGCGCGGCTGTTTTCAGCACAAAAAACAGAACTTCTGGGTCGTGGTCGTGTTTGGCAGCTGTGGTGGAAGAGGGAGGCGCATCGCGCTTCGCTACTTCTCCTCTTGAGGTTTTCGGGGTCGCGCAGTCACGACGACGGAGCGGGCGAGTATTGGGCAGCGTTGTGTAGGTCGGTGTCAAGGCAAAAGATAGCGAGAGAGACCAGGATGGGCGCGAAGCTCAGCATCGTAGTGGCAAGATGGGCCCTCATAGCAGTCGGAGTGAAGTAGAACAGCACCCCGACCAGGAGGGTGATTAGAGGGAAGACCAGAAGGAAGACGGGCGTTGCGAGCGCCCCTAGAAGATCCATCATGATGGGTGTGCCCCTGAGTCACAGTGCTGCGCAGGAGGGAGGTCTGAGGTGCGGCATGCAAACGGGTTGGCGCTACTGGCGTCAAGCCGAAAGCAAGGGGTTCCTCTGCTCGCCCTTGCACGTGAGTAACCAGCTCTCCGCTGTAGTCAGCCGCGGCGAATGGCCACGCAAACAACCTCACAAGAATTTGAAAAAGGGTCAATCCTGGCCTTACCTTGCATACCATGGATAAGATGCCGATCATCTTAAGCTCCGTTGATTGGCGTGGAAAGACCGCGGGCAGCTTGCAGCGTCCAGCTTACTGGCCAAAAAAGACCGAAATGTCTTCATAAGGTCTCAACTAATGTTTCTTGCTGTATTCTTTCCAGTGTCACTGCACCTCTTTCAACCTCACCTTACCTCAGCTTGACTTTGTCCTGTCGGGAGTCGAACATCAAACTGGGTCTCGTACCGTCACGTGAGAGGGGCATGTGCTGCCACTGATCATCTTGATTTTTAAATGCGGCAGCAGGCGAAGACACAAAAGGTGAGAGATACTCGTGAGCGCGAAGGCTGATGACACTGATGGAATATCACTACGAAATTGACTGCCGGCCTGGCGAGCTTGGACAAAGCTGCGTCACAAGCTCACGGCCAGCAAGAACCCCTGATTGACGATGATGATATCAAGAAACTCTCACCAGCTGCAGGGCATGCCGCTCAACTTGGTTAATTCCGGGTGCGGCGGAAATAGCGAGACTTTTTTCCTGCTCTCCGCCTTTTTCCTTACGTTTTCCGGCACCCGATATTTTTGCTGGCCGCAGCATCTGAAGCAAAAGGCTTCCTCATCGCCCCACAGATTGACTTCGAACATGGAGGAAATCGAGAAATTGCAGCTTCTCTCGCTCGTTTCTAAAATATGCACTGAGTTGGAAAATCATTTGGGTGCTGGCATGAGCGACAAGGTGCTCGCTGAATTCATCGTCGACATCGCTGAGAAGAACCCCACCCTCCCGGCTTTTTCGGGAGCGCTGTCTGAGAATGGAGCTGATTTCCCTGAGGTGCTGGTCGAAAAACTCTTTCACATCATCCAACGAATGAAGCCCTCCAAGGCGCACAGCGGGATGGGTTCCTCGTCATCATCATCGAGCCAAGCAGCCAAGCCTCATTCAAACGTCCTGGCTGCTCAATTTCCTGGATTGGCTGTGCCTGACAATTACGAGGCACGTACGATGAAGCTCGTCGAGGAAGAGGAGGAACCCGCGGCGCCCGCATTGGACGACAGGAAGCGAAAGCGTGATGACTCTCCACCGAACGACCGAGCTGCTCGCGAGAGGGACTATGGCAGGGAGAGGGATAGAGATGGTGGTGAGCGAGACAGAGATGGCAGGAGCAGAGACTACGACCGCGACAGGCGGGATCGAGATTATGACTACGACAGAGACCGGAGGGACCACCGAAGCCGCAGGAGTCGCAGCCGCAGCCCTGGGGACCGCTATGGACGCGACCGGGACCGAGGCCGAGAGCGCGAGAGTCGCTCGTTCAAGGCGCCGCCGCGCGAGGACGACGAACCCGTCAAGTACAAGATCTACGAGGGTGCTGTGCGGACGGTGAAAGACTTTGGCTGCTTCGTGTCGCTCGAGGGCGTCCGCGGGCGCAAGGAGGGCCTCGTGCACGTCACCGAGATCCGGGCGGGTGGACGGCTGACCAACGCCAACGACGCCGTCAAGCGCGGCCAGCGGGTTAAGGTCAAGGTGCTGGGCGTAGCGGGCGAGAAGATCAGTTTGTCTATGCGCGAAGTCGACCAGGAGACGGGCAAGGACCTGATGCCGCGCAAGAGCGAGGACGAGGACGCCAGCCACAACCCGAGCGCGCCCAGCGCCAAGCTGCGATCGGCGGCGGCGCTGGACGACTCGACGCCACACCGGCCGGTCAAGCGCATGTCGTCGCCGGAGAGGTGGGAGTGGAAGCAGCTGGCGGCGTCGGGCGTGGTCGACGCGCGCGAGATGCCCGGGTTCGACGAGGCCAACGGCGTGCTCAACAACGTGGAGGAGAACGAAGAGGAGCTCGAGGTCGAGCTGAGCGAGGTTGAGGCGCCCTTCCTGCGCGGACAGACGCGCTTCAGCCACGTGCAGCTGTCGCCCATCAAGGTCGTGCGCAACCCGGACGGCTCATTGCAGCGGGCGGCCATGACGCAGTCGGCGCTGTCCAAGGAGCGGCGCGAGCTGCGTGAGGAGCAGCGCAAGCAAATGCTAGACTCGATCCCGAAGGACCTCAACCGGCCGTGGGAGGACCCCATGCCGGAGCCCGGCGAGCGGCACATCGCGCAGGAGCTGCGCGGCATCGGCGCGCCCACGTATGAGCTGCCCGAGTGGAAGAAGAATTATTTGGGCGGTTCCAACGCGCGTTACGGCCAGGCCACCAAGGCCTCCATCATCGAGCAGCGCGAGAGCCTGCCCATCTTCAAGCTCCGCGAGGAGCTGCTCAAGGCCATGCACGACAACCAGCTCCTCGTCGTCATCGGCGAGACCGGCTCCGGCAAGACCACACAGATGACCCAGTACCTGGCCGAGGCTGGCTACGCCTCGCGCGGCATGATCGGCTGCACGCAGCCCCGTCGTGTGGCCGCCATGTCCGTGGCCAAGCGCGTGGCTGAGGAGTTTGGTTGTCGCCTGGGCCAGGAGGTGGGCTACGCCATCCGTTTCGAGGACTGCACGAGCCCGGAGACCAAGATCAAGTACATGACCGACGGCATGCTCCTCCGCGAGTGCCTGCTCGACCCGGACCTGTCCAAGTACTCGGTGCTCATGCTCGATGAGGCCCACGAGCGCACGATTCACACCGACGTCCTCTTCGGTCTGCTCAAGCAGGCCACCACCAACCGGAAGGACCTCAAGCTCATCATCACGTCGGCCACGCTCGACGCCGAGAAGTTCTCGACTTACTTCAACAACTGCCCGATCTTTACCATCCCCGGACGCACCTTCCCCGTGGAGATCCTCTACACCAAGACGCCGGAGACCGACTACCTGGACGCCGCTCTTATCACGGTCATGCAGATCCACCTCTCGGAGCCGCCCGGCGACGTCCTCCTCTTCCTCACGGGCCAGGAGGAGATCGACACGGCGTGCCAGATCCTCTACGAACGCATGAAGTCGCTCGGCCCCATGGTGCCCGAGCTCGTCATCCTGCCGGTCTACTCGGCCCTCCCGTCGGAGATGCAGACGCGTATCTTCGAGCCGGCGGCCAAGGGCTCGCGTAAGGTCGTCGTGGCGACCAACATCGCCGAGACCTCGGTCACCATCGACGGCATCTACTACGTCGTGGACCCGGGCTTTGTCAAGCAGAAGGTCTACAACCCGAAGATGGGAATGGACTCGCTCGTCGTGTGCCCCATCTCGCAGGCTGCCGCCCGTCAGCGCGCCGGCCGCGCCGGCCGCACGGGCCCGGGCAAGTGCTACCGCCTGTACACGGAGTCGGCCTACAAGAATGAGATGCTGCCCACGTCGGTGCCCGAGATCCAGCGTACCAACTTGGCCAACACGGTGCTCACGCTCAAGGCGATGGGTATCAACGATCTGCTCGGGTTCGACTTCATGGACCCGCCGCCGGTGCAGACCCTGATTGTGGCCATGGAGCAGCTCTACTCGCTGGGCGCGCTCGACGAGGAGGGCCTGCTCACGCGGCTCGGCCGCAAGATGGCCGAGTTCCCGCTGGAGCCGCAGCTGTCCAAGATGCTCATCACGTCGGTCGAGCTGGGCTGCGCCGACGAGATCCTCACGATCGTGGCCATGCTCTCCGTGCAGAACGTGTTCTACCGGCCTAAGGAGAAGCAGGCGCAGGCCGACCAGAAGAAGGCCAAGTTCCACCAGGTCGAGGGCGACCACTTGACCCTGCTCGCCGTCTACGAGGCCTGGAAGTCCAACAACTTCTCCAACCCGTGGTGCTACGAGAACTTCATCCAGGCCCGCTCCATGCGCCGCGCGCAGGACATCCGCAAGCAGCTCCTCGCCATCATGGACCGCTACAAGATGGAGGTCTCCTCGGCGGGCAAGAACTACAGCGCCGTGCGCAAGGCCATCGTGAGCGGCTTCTTCGCCCACGCCGCTCGCAAGGACCCGCAGGAGGGCTACAAGACCCTCACCGAAGGCCAGCCTGTATATATCCACCCGTCGTCGGCCCTCTTCCAGAAGAACCCCGAGTGGGTCATCTACCACGAGCTCGTCCTCACCACCAAGGAGTACATGCGCGAGGTCCTCATGATCGAGCCCAAGTGGCTCGTCGAGTTCGCCCCCAAGTTCTACCGCGTCTCCGACCCGACCAAGCTCTCCAAGCGCAAGCGCATGGAGAAGATCGAGCCTCTCTTTGACAAGTATCGCGAGCCCAACGCCTGGCGTCTCTCCAAGCGCCGTGGCTGAGCCACCCTGGTTGGCACTCGCCACTTACCGGGTGAATGCAAAATATTTCTCGTCAGCGTTTTTGACATTCTTCGACTTCGAAATTTCCCGTTCTCGCCCAATGGCGAAACCACTCATTAATTTCTCGATTTTTCACACCCGTGGCCGTTTTGCTCCCGCAGTTGCTTGGCAGGGTGTCAGTGGGGTGCAAGTACTTTTTGGCCTCCCCTTGGGCACCCACCAGCGCTTTCAATCAAGTCCCGAACACACGCGAACGATTCTTGATTTTTATTGTTTTGTGGTTGCCCTCGTGAACATCTTCGCAACTGCGCCCCAGCTTTCCTCTTCGACCTCATCTAGCGCGGCTCCTTCCCTCCTCGAACTCTTCCTCCTTTACACACTACAACGATTCTTCACACAATCGACTTTAAAAGATGAGCCAGATCGCAGGTAGAGTAATTTCAAAGGGCCGCGCCCTCTATGATTTCGCGGGCAATGCGGAGCAGCGACAGCTGTCCTTCAAGGCGGGCGACATAATCAACATCACCAACCAGTATGACAACGGTTGGTGGGCTGGCGAGCTCAACGGCACCTTGGGTTACCTGCCCGCCTCCTACGTTCAGCTGATCAACGCCACCCCCGCCGCTGCTCCCGCCCCGGCTGCTCCCCCATCAGCTGCCTCGAGCGGCAGCGGCGCTCCTGGCGCTGTTGGGAGTACGTTCCTCCACTGATGGCGCTTCATCTTCTTTGATCTCACCATCAGGAGCTTTCAATTGATTTATTCTGTGGCCCGGTGTTTTGCGTGGATCTGCGTCACGCAGCCGCCCGGCCTAATGGAGTCCCCGGAAGCAACCGGCCTCCGTCTGCCTACTGTGCGTCCCCTTTGCTTCGTTATCGTTTTCGTTCTTTCAAGTCTTCATTTTTTGCGGCTTGTTGTTTTAACTCCCCGTCCGCCTCTCTTTCTTTTTCTTGACTTTGGCCATTCCACCACCACAGCCCCTGCTGCTCAGTCGCCCGGTACGCGCTCCTCCTTCTTTCTCTCGCTCTCTGCATGTGGCTCTCGCCCCCGCATACTTCACATTCCTGTGTTGGCTGACCAGCTTCCCCACAACAGGCGCCACGCGCGTGCCTCCCTCCGCCCCGTCGCCGGTCAGCCGGCCATCCCTGAATGCAAGCGGCGGCCCCCCGCCTCCCGTTGCTGCCGGTCGCCCCGCGCTGGGCTCGCCCGCCTCTGGCGCGAGGCCCGTGTCTGGCTACGGCGGCCCATCGCCCCTCTCGTCGGCCTCCAGCGGCACAAACGGCAGCAACTCGCCTGCCCCGACCTCGGCAGGGTTCAGGCCCGCGCCCGGCGGCGGCGCCCCGCCGCCCACTGCAGGTCGGCCGCCTCTCGCCGGTGGCGGCGCCCCGCCACCCACAGTAGGCCGGCCGCCCCTCGCCGGCGGCGGCGCTCCCCCGCCCTCGGTGACGGCCTCGCCAGGCCCCAAGCCCGCGCCCGGCGGCGGCGCTCCGCCGCCCACCGCAGGACGGCCGCCACTCGGAGGCAGTGCTGGTGCCGGTGCTGGTGCCGCCGGTTCGCCGTACCGACCGGCCGCGCCGCCGCCCGCGGCCGGCAGGCCCCCGCTCTCCAGGTACGTCGTGCTTTTCTCTCTCTCTCTCTTTCTTTTTGTTTCTATTTTGTTATTTGAGGTATTTCAAAGGACCTCCCGCACGTTGTGTTGACGTCTTGTGGCGTTTCCGTGGTGGCGGTGGTGTTGACAGTCAACCCAGCCCGGTGTCGTCCATCCCAAGCCCGGTATCCGGCACCCCGGCGAGTACGTGTCCTCGTGCGCCCATCCTGTGCTGCGCGGCTTTGACTCACGCATGAGCTCATGAATCGCGCTCAGGCCGAGCCAGGCCGGCGAGGGCCGTGGCAGCCGAGGAGCCCGACGTGAGCGACGCTGACTTCAAGGAGCTCGATCAGCTCATGTCCAAACTCCAGGGCGACGTCACCGACCTCAAGAAGCTCCTGTGAGGAGTGAACCGTGCCGCCTGAAGTTGAAGAAGAAGAAGAGAACAGTGAAGAGAGCCGCCTTGTAAAGTACTCCGGCCGGTTGTAGCTGCCAGCAGCAGGATGACTCGTGGGGGAAGTCAACGAGGGAGAGTGAGAGGGAGAGAAGAACAACAAGCAGCAACAAAAACAGTAATAAACTGATTTCAACACAAACAAAACACGCTTCTTGCGCCAGCCGCTGTTCTGCCGTTACATCCCCACGACGCCTTTGCTTTTTACAGCTCCCTCTCCCCATCTCCCGCAGTCGCCGCTGCCTTACAATCCGACCCGACGTTCAGGGTAGTGTTACATGAGCCTCTTGAGCTCGCTGACGTCGTTCTGGAGCTGGACAAGCAGCTTGTCGAGCTCCACGATGTCAGCGTCACTGACATTGGACACTTCGGTTGCCCCTGGCCTCAGCGTGGCGGCCCGACCTCGGTCTGTTGCCGGTACCAAGGCCAGATCAGCTCACCATGTGGGAACAGATAGGAGCCATGTGAGGAGCATACCAGCCCTTGTGAGCGTTGGAGTGCGAGAGCGACTCGCTACAGGTGGTGACGAATACCTGATGTATGACAGAGTTTAGGGCTAAAGCGATACACGAAGGACGAGAAAGGGTTGCGTACGCCGCACTAGCGGTAACGGGTGCTGCGGCGACAGCGGGAGATGGCTGCCTGACCGCCGTTGGCGCGCTATGGCCCGCTTGCGCTTGAACTGGTGCTCCTCGTGGAGATAGCACCGCCCGGCCTGCAGTCGAAGGCGTAGCTGGCGGCAGGGACAAGCCGCTGGAGTGACCTTGAATCCCTGAGCCCTGTTGTGGGCGAGCAGCTGCGCGGAGAAGAAAAAGAGATGGCCAGGTTACAATCTTGTTTCTGTGGGACAAAGAAAGAGTGGTTGTCGGAGTACAACAGGTACCGATGGGTGAGGGACTTGGAGCAGCAGCAGCAGCGGAGCTTCCTGTGGAGGAATCAAGTGAGCACATCATCGCAAGATATTCGGAAAAAAAGAAGTTGAGAGACCTGGGACGGGAGTAGCGATGAGTTGAACGTAGGTAGCTGGCACATATCCTGGCTTCCCGTTGAACTCACCGGCCCACCAACCAGTTGGGTGCTGGTGAGTAATTGTAATGACATCATGAGCCTTGAAGCTCAACTGATGTTGAGCTGGATCGCCAGCGAAGTCATAGAGAGCCTTTGCTCGCCAGATCGTTCTTGTAGGTGGCGCAGACATACTCAACCACACTTGCCAAGATTTGTAGTGAAGGTCGAGGTGGTTGATGTCTAGCAGGTTGCCAGTTGGGCTAAGGAGTTGTTTCCTTTTCAAGTATTGCCTGTCCTTTTTCAGCAATAGCCCAAAATGTTCTTTTTTTGTGAGCCGCATTCCTCACCTAGCCTGCTTGGCTTGGCGCACATGTTGTGGAATTTGATGAATTACTTAAACAAACACCCTTTACCTTTCTCGCGACAAAGGCGGGCGGGAAAATGAGAAGAGAAATAACCAACGTCGTTCGAGACCCACAAGATGGATAGGGGTAAGCTTTTTGCTTTCGATTTCCTTCAGGCGTAGGAATTGATCATCCTTTTTACTGTCGTGCAGTCTGCTTGCTAGTCGTGCTGGCGGCCTGTTTGACGGGGCTAATCGGGAGGACGGTGGGAGGTACTGTTCATCGTTCCTTCAACAGAAGGCCTCAAAATTGACGTTGTATTTTACAGAAGTGGAACCTACCGAAGAGATATGCCCCTTTGACCTTGCGACTTTCTTGGACAACGCCACATCATCATATTGGGACGATGCTGAGAACTGGGTCCAAGGAGAGGTACCCGACAAGACTACAGATGTCGTCTTGGATGAGGACGCGTTCACCGAGCTTGACAGCTCAGCCCGCATCTCCTCGCTTGCCATCAAGAGCGGCGCAAAGCTTCTCATCTCCTCCGGCAGCCTGCGGGTCATTCGCACCGTACGTGGCCCCTCCTCAGGAATCCTCTGCTGCGTGAGCGCAACCTGTACACTCCTCTTACCTCGTTCGCCGTGCCGACGGGTGCGCAGGCCATCACTTGCTTCAACGTGAACTACTGCAGTGGCCACGGCACGTGTGTCGAGGAGGACACGTGCGTGTGTGACAACGGCTGGCTTGGGGCGGACTGCTCGGAGGACGCCAGTCTTGAACATTCGAAAAGGAGCCACCTCCAGCAGTTCATCAGTGAGCGACAGACAACAAGGTTCACGCGCAGCTGAACTGCGCTGATGATGGTCATCCGCTAGAGGGGGTCGGGAGGTGATGGATGTGGGGGCGGAAGAAGGAGAAAGTGCTCGAGAGAGGACGAGCAAGAGTGCATCAACCGAGAGAACGAGCTCCCTACAGCACACAATGGAAAAAAAAAAAAGATAAGTCTTCACTCCACAGCGGCGTCGATGAAGGCCCGAATGAGCGAATTGACCGCATGCGGGACCTCCATGTGGGGCATGTGAGCCGCATCGTCCAACACCTCCACAGACACTAAGTTCTTCTCCTTCAGCCGCTGAGCGAGCGCCTCCGCCGACTCAGCCGGCGTGAGCCCTGTCGAGTGGCCGGGGAAGGGCTTGAGCTCAAGGGACGGACTGGGAAGAAATGGGGTCATGGTTGGCGCACCGTCGCGCACGCCAGAGATCAGAAGGAACCGCACGTCGGCGATGTGAGACACTTCCTCGAGCGTCCAGTCCATCTCGCGAAACAGTGGCCGCTAAAGAAGCAAACAGCCCCTCCCTCACGTCATGGCCCTAAAGGGAAGGGGATGGACGACAAGGTGTATACGATACCATCACCTGCGCAGAGTATGATGGGGATGAGTCACATGCTGGACCACAGGAAGGTACAAATGGGGAAGAGGAGAGAGGATGAAGGGGAAGAGGGTGAGGAGGCGTACATGCATGGGGTTGGTGGCTGCGATGTTGGCCTCACGAAGGACCAGCTCGCGGTCCGTGGTCGGATGCCAGGCCTTGTCGACAAAGCCCTTGCCCAGGGCCGGCCGGATCCACTCCAGGACGAACGCGGGCAGGTACCTGTCGCGCGCCAGCAGTGCAGATGATGACGATGAGCGCACGAGGTACGTGGGGTGATGTGCGATACAACAAGGACTCGCGGTCCACAGACCAGATGGGGTGAGCGGTTCCCTCGGGCCGATCGTTGGCGGCTCCGATGAGGACCACCTTCCCAAAGTAGCCGCCGTAGCCGTGGTCCTCAGCTTGGTCTTCCTCTTTCGCGCTGCTGTCGTCGTCGCCACTGGTCTGGGCTTGGAGGTGGGCGAGCAGCTTGACCGAGATGACCGTTCCGTAGGAGTGCGCGACGAGCACGTTGGCCTCTTTTTGCTTCGGGTCTGCTCGAGAAGCCGTTGAGTGCCGCGGTTTGAAGGTTGAGGTGAACTTGGTGGGAGGAGGGGAATAACGCGGACCGACGAAGCGGCGGACGATGGCCAGAAGGTCTTGGCGCAGGTGGGTAGTGCCATAGCCGTACCAGTCCACCTTCTGTCCGGACTTGTCGCTTTGGCCATGGCCCACCATGTCGAACGCTGCGCCAACGCGGCGACAAGCGTCAGAGGTGCATGCAAGTGTGTGGAGGGGCGGGGTGTACCAAGCACGTCGTGTGTCTCCCTGAAGTGCTCCAACTGTGCTTGCCATTGCTGCACGCCCGCCACGACCACCATCATGATGATGCATCATGTTTGGCATGGGGAGCCCACAAGGGACGCACCTCCTTCCTCCCACCCGCTCCATGCACGAAAAGCATGACGGGCCTGCCACTGGAGCCAACGTTGTCGCCACTTTCGTTCTGACTCACGTGGCGACATATGTGCAGCACTCTGCCGGGTCTGACTTCGATGTGCTCCTCCACAAATTGTGCTTCCATCTTCTGGTTGCAGTTGGGCTCCTTTTTTCTTTTATTTCTTCTCTCCACGGTCTCGTGTTCGGCGAACTTTAAGACAGGGTGGTCTGTCTGACAGTTCGTGCAATGGAGGAGAGGTTGGTGGTGGAGAATGGGAGGCTGCGTCAGGAGGTCGAAGAGCTCAGGGCACTACTGGCTCGACTCCAGAGCGGCGACCCTCAAATCGACCCCCTCTCTCGCACGAATCATATCGCGGGGCCGGGGGCAGAGGGCTCCGAAGAGGTGCTTTGGCCGAGGCAACCAGTCAAAAAAGTGAAGGACCAGGGCTTGCAGAAGATGCACGCCTCGGCCCGGGAGTTCTTCCGCGCGGTACACTTTCTCTTTGGCAAGCTTCACGACAAGGCCCTTTCTTTTGGGTCGTCCTCGCCTGCAAGCCTGCTCTCTTCCTCTCGGCCCCTACGCAGGTGCTGCCCCCTCGCCTCCACCCACCGCTGAACACATTTGCACTCAACGTGGCTTGAACATCAGAGAGCTGACCCTGTCCGGCCCTGAGCTCGTCAACATACGCGGTCGGCTGACCATCGGGGCACCAGCGACTACCGCCTCGCTCGCCATCCGCCTCGTGCAGGCACCCGACGCCGGTGCGTGCAGCCATGGGCTCAATTGAGAGGTGCGGGATGGCTGCCTGACGTTGACGCTCTCCTGCGGGAGCAGTGGCGCAGCTGCGCAAGGACGTGCCCAAGGCTAGCCCCGACGCCGTGCTGTGCTCCCTCTCCTTTGTCATCAAGGATGGGGTCGACGGTGCGCTGCTCCCCCCCACCCAAGGCCTGCCCTCGCGTGCTCGGCCTCAACTCGTGTACATGTGCGGGGGCGGAGGCCAGACTTTGCGCTGGGCGAGCTCTCAGGCTGTTTGCGCGACATCTTGTCTGTGGCGGGCAAGAGCGTGCGGTGCTCACACAAGGGTGCGGCGCGAGACCCTCCCTCCCATGCCGTCCTTGCCTTTCTCGCTTGGCTCGTGGCCTCATTTGGGGTTGTGTGCGCACAGTGAAACTCGCGCGTGGGGCCGACGGCAAGCGGCTGTTTGTGCTCGTGCTCGGATTCGAACACGCGACCGTGCAAAAGGAACTCCACACGCTCTTGTCGTCGCTCGAGGAGCTTCACGTCAAGGTCGAGGGCGAGGGCCTCAAGCACTACGCCGGGAGCAAGGGCCCGTTTCTCCGGTACCAAAAAACCGATTTTCCTCACGAGCCTTTGCATGTCTTCTGGTGGTGACCATCCACGCCAGGTCGATGATCAACGGGCATCGAGTGGAGCTAGATGTGGCCTTTCGCAAGTCGCTCCTCAAGATCTTCAAGGACCCCACCAGCGCGTTCGGAACGCTGGGCGAGCAGCTCAGCTGGCTGCTACCGTGGGTCTCGCTGCTGCGCCACAGCGAAGCGCACATCCAGCTGGCCGACCTTCTCCAGGTGCGTGGCCCCTCGGGATGCGCGCTCCTATAGGTGACGATGGACGAAGCCACGCTCTGACGTCACGGTCGTGGCGTGATCGGCAGACGGTGGAGCCGCACCAGGCCAACAAGGCGCGCAAGTGCATCACCACGGTCGTACGCAACGTCGTGACTCAGCCCGGTGCGTGGCTCCTGCCTGTCTCACATCCTCCTCTTGGCCCAGCGAACACGCTCAAAGCTTCTCACGTTCTGGTGGTCTCATGGTGCAGACGTCCATCCAGTGATCAAGTCACTCTACATGAACGTGATGTCGCTCTTGGAGGCTCCGCACTCATTGCAGCTGCACTACAAACACAACTCTGACCGCATCCTTCAAGTCGACGCTTGCGTACGCCCCTCTTCTCCTCCTGTGCGCCAATGTGCGGGTCATCTGATGGTGGCGTTGGCGTTCCACACACACACACACACACCAGAATCTCGTGCTCGCTGAACTGCTGCCCAGCAGCGAGGACATCCAAAAGGGACCCATCGAGTACGCGCCTCTCTATTGTCGTCGCCATTCGGGCGGTAGTTGACTGGGAACACAGTTCGTCGCTGCTGTCGGTGGACCATCTCGCGCTCCCGCCCTTCATCCACGCCGGCCTGCGAGCGACCGTACGCGCATGCCCCTTTGAGAACTTGTTTTGAGGCTGACGAGCGCCCTGTCTTTGTGTGTGTGTGTGTGTGTTCATGCGGGCTGGCCCACGCAGTACGAGAGCCTGGAGCGGCGTAGCGACCACGACACACCACACCACCGCCACCCTGTTTTCAAGCACAAAGGACAGGTCAACGGCTCCACGTTTCGGTTTCTCTCGTTTGCGCCGTCGGCCTTTGCGCAACTCGCGACCCACCACGGCATCCGCTACCCACAGCTCGTGGTTCGCACCAACAGCTCTTTTGTTGCTTGTTGCGGCTGACCTCTGCCCAACAAAACAGGACTCGCTCCAGCACCTGCGCCAGATGCCGTCGGAGGGCAAGAGCGGCAGCTCCTTCTTCGTTTCCCGTGACCGGTCCTCCCTCCTCTCTCGCTCCCTCCTCTTCCTGGCCCGAGAACGCTCACCCAACCCCGACCGCAAACGAGCAGACGATTTGTGGTGAAGACCATCACTCACGGCGAGTGGCGATTTCTGCGGTCGATCTTGCCTCTCTACTTTGAGGTGCGCAGGCCAGGAAGACGAAGCTGAGCTCGGCCGCTGACCCTGAAGGGCGATCATTTGGGGGTTTGGGGGGTGGGATGGCATAGCACGTGCGTGCGCATGAGTCGATGCTGTGTAAGTTCCTGGGCCTGCATTCGGTGCGGACGGACGAGGGGCGAGAGTTCTTCGTGGTGATGGCCCACGTTTTCTCGTCCCCCGAGCGGCCCATTCATCTTCGCTACGATCTCAAGGTTTACTTATATCCTACACCGCTCCAGGCCAGGTCGTGATGCCGCAGCGTCCGTGACTCGGCGAACTGACTTGCTTGGGTGGGGCGTTCGATGACTGTGTGCATGCAGGGCGCCTTGGAGGGCCGTTCCTCGCACCGAACAGATTCCGCCCAGACGCTCCGGTGCGTGATGCCCCATCGACCCCGCGAGTGGCCCGCCGGACCGCTCTCATCGCACCTCCCTACAGGGACCAGGACTTGAAGCAACATCTGTACTTGGGGCCGCTCCGCGACCGCTACTTGAAGCAACTGGCGCTCGACTGCAAGGTGCGCACAAGCCACACTGTCGGCTCGACTCGGCTCGGCCGAAGCTACAAACTCATAGTGGGGGCTGGGCTGTGCTGCGCTCACAGTTCTTGGAGGCGTGCGGCGTCATGGACTACAGCTTCTTTGTGGGCATCCACAAGCTGTCTGACGACGAGCTTTTGGCTCTGCAGCAGTACGACCACTACACCAGGCGAAGCTGGGCATCTTTGACTGAGTGTTGGTCGATGTCAGGCGGGAGGACGCAGGCGAGCAAGTACACGTTTACGACGGCGGCGTGTTGGCGCGGAGTGAAGATGGCCGTCTGCACGACTCCAAAGAGCTGTACTACTTTGGCATCATCGACCTAATGCAGCCATGGACGCTTCGTAAGGTCTGTGAAGCCTCGATCAAGCGAGTCCTCTTGGCCCAGGTCCCTCCTCCCCAAACACAAACAACTGCATTTCTTGCTGGCTACCAAAACCTGACAATAAGCTTGCCTTTGCCGCGGTCCAGACGCAGCTTTCGGCAGTCGAGCCAACCGCCTACGCGGAGCGCTTCCTCCACTACTTGGCGAGCAAGCTGGTGTAGTTTCAAATAGTTGCCAAAATAGGAATTTCTTGCTTATTTCCGGCTTCAATAAGTGAAGACAAACGTTTCGAGCCATAAGTGGAGGCGTCGGGTACGTCTCGCCCACACAAAGGGGCGCGAGTGCACAAGGAGGAGCGGGGACCGGCCCCGAGAAGCTCGCAGCTGGGGATTGACCGCTTCGCCGGCGGCTCTCGCCCTTGACTTCCGTCATATCCACTAGGAAGAGCTCCGCAAGTAGGCGTGTTACTTCGAATGCAAACAGCAACTACTCATGCCAAACAAGATTGATAGCTCACGCTACGAATTCGCTTGCCGTGCCCGACTTCGTCGACGCGGCCCCTCCACCACCCAGAACTTCGTAGGGCATAGGGGGCACTTCGTGCCTTCTAACACCCGTCGTACCCACCACTACCGCAGCCTGCAACCAGACACCGACCCAGAGCAGGATCATACACGCCACGCCACCTTCTCCCCGTCCCCTTTTTTAGTTAATTTTGTTTATCCCCTTTTTCTTTATTGTTGGCATGTCCACCTTGACGGCAGTAGCAGTGCAACGATTGACCGAGTTGACATGAAGCCGTTTATCCACACACGGCGGTCCACCGAGGTAGGTAGCACATCATTGCCTGGAAAACTCCAGCGCTTGCCCTGGTCGTAGTGTGCCGTCATGTTGAGGATCCGCCGATTTGAGCGCTGCTTAGGAGAAATTTCGCTCGATTCCTCGTTTGCCTCTCCGCTGACGGCGTCAAAAGCCTTGCGCTCCCTGCCTTTCCCTTCATCACCTCATCCTCAACAACAACAGCTGCCTTTAGCTAAACCGCATAGAGCCCCATCCTCCTTCAGTTTCTGAAATCACACACTTCAGCCATGTACAAGGTCGACACCGCCAAGCTGCACGCCCAGGAGCGCCTCACCGAGTACAAGCAGGCGGTTGTGGACGCCATCGACAACCTGCTCGATGAGCTCAAGCAACGCACAGACGAAGCGGTGACCTCCGCGAAGGAGTCGCTTTCCCACCCAGACCGCCTGTTGGACTCGATCGGCACCAACGCTGACCGCCTCTTCAGCGCCCGCACCCTCGACACCATCAAGGACTCGATCGAGACTGAGGCGGCCTACGCCGTCGGCGTCAAGGACCAGTTCGTGGGTGGCGTCAAGGAGACCCTTGGCCACCTGCTCGGCGATAACGACCTCCAGCGAAAGGGCCATCGCCAGGTGGTCGCTGGCAAGTCAGAGGTCGACCTCCAGAAGTCGCTCGCTGAGGAAAAGAAGCGCCAGAAGATTCGCGCCCGCACGGTCACCACGCTGCTCCACCGCGAGACGCTCCTCAACCAGGTCGTCTTCACCGGCGGACTCGAGGGCCGCCGCGCCTCCATGCGACACGTCGAGCTGCCCGAGACTGATCTCTTCGCCAACCTTTTCCCGCGCGGCGCGCCTGCCTTTGCGCTCAAGCGCTGGGACGTGCAGCCGCTGCTCAAGGACATTCGTGAGCGCCGCCTGGCCCGGCCTATGGTCTTCGTGGTGCCTCGTGAGAGCGACTTCGTGAGGGCGCCAAACCAGTGGAGCAAGAAGGAGCTCGCCGGCCTCAAGCGCATCACCACCGACACCCGCCGGATCGACCTCCTGGCCTCCATCCGCCGCAGTGACGTCGGCAAGCTGCGCCGTGTGCCCTACTCCCAGATCCGCGACAGGTCCGAGGTAAGGATGGAGCTGCTTCACGGCCTGCACGCCGCCGACGAGAGCCGACAGGGCGTGCTCCGCGACATCGTGGGCATGCACGGCCGCCAGCAGAGGCAGAACCTCATCCACATCGCTGAGATCGACGATAAGGCCTCGCCGGAGGCGTTCTTTGAGAAGAACGGATTCGATCAGGTGCACAAGCAGCTGGCCCACCTGGAGTCGATGGAACAGCTCAAGGAGACCCACGGCGTGGATCTCAACGCCCGTCAGAGCACGGCCATCACTCACCTCTAAGCCTGCAACTACGCCTTCGGGGTTCAGTTGCTGCTTCCTCCTCTCGCTCTACGAGCGTTTCCACCTCTCTTTAGCCATTACTTGCACGAAATCGATGATTTTAGTAAACTTATGAAAACCAATCTGGAAGTTAGAGGCTTGGAGCATGATCCATCCACTCAAGGGGTGTGAGAAAAAGCACCACTCGCACGCCGTACAACCAGGGACTGCTGCAATGACAGGGACCCATTCATCGTTTTGGCATGCAAAAAAAAAAAAAAACGTTCCTTTTGTGCAACATCAGGCACGTCTATTTTCAGTGTTTCTCTACACACACCCTTAGGGGTCTCGTGGCTCAAGGCGCAGGGACACTTGCCAGAGGTGCTTGTCGTCGTAAGGGACTACCTGCGGCGGCGCGGCCGCAGACGGGATGGCATCGCCACCACGCTCGTGCACCCCGGAGCCGTCGTTGTTGTCTTGGCGGCGCTGGGCGGCCTCCTCGCCGACGGCCACAGCGCCCTCTGCCTTGGGGTCGGTCCAAGGTGGTGTTTGCTGGATGGCATTTGGAGATCCTCGCCGGCCTATCCAGCTGCCCTTCCTGCCCTTGCCACCGCTCGGCGACGTCTCGCCGCCGTCCGCGCCAGGCTGCGGCTCGACAAAGATGGAGTAACCGCGCTGGGGGATGTTCTCCACCCATTGGCGGTAGGGTTCGATCGGCACAAAGTTGTACTTGTGCTCCCGGAACTTGATCATCTCGGCAAAGATCGACGCCTGTGCGCGCAACAGCAACATCATCACCATCATCATTACGGTCGTCAGCCGCGGCTGGGACGCCAAGGGGGAGGGGGGGAAGGAGCTGTACCTCGATGCGCCGTTTGGCAAAGTTGACCAGCCCGCCTTCGATGGTCTCGGGCACCTGCGACAAGTGCTCGAGGTCGATGATGTAGATGGCGATGTAGGGAATGAGGCCGTAGACGTCCTCGTCCTCGGCGCCCCGCCGCCTCTTGCTGTGAGCCTCGTCGCCGCTGTCATCGTCGTGGCCCAGACCGACCGTGTAGCGCTCAGCCCGGTTGAAGTTCTCGCTCCAGGCCTCCCTGCAGCCGTCATCACCATCGCGCTTCGTGAGCGAGGAGGAAGAGAAGGGCCAGCGTGATGATGCTGCGCACCGCTGCATCTCGCGGAGGAGCTTGTAGGAGTTGTCGGGGGAGATGAGGGTGCTGAGCTCGTCAAAGACCTTCCTCTCCTTCTTGTGCACGACCTGTTCCTTCCCTCATCAGCATCATCACCAACACACGTGAAGAAGAAGAAGAAGAAGAACTGACCTTCCAGGTCTTCTTGAGGCGGTTGATGGAACTGTGGTTGAGGCCGCACAGGATCGCCGACATATCGAAGAAGTTGTTGTACCCAAAGCAGGCCTGCGTGGGCGAGGTTCGGGCACGTGAGCAAAAGAGCGCTCGTTTGGTGGAATGGGACGATCATGGGCCGCACCTTGGCGACGTGGATGAGCTTGCGGAGGGCGGCCGCGCGTTGAGCCAGCGTGCTGTAACTCAGCACCTCGCGCGTGGCCCACTTGGCCACCTCGTCCCAGCGGTTAAGGAAGTTGAAGATGCCCAGGAAGGAGGGCGTGATGGCCATCTTCCGATGGGCCAGCATGTACCCCACCAGCCGCGTCGGCGTGATTTGTCTGTGCGTCCACATGAGCCGTCCGCGTGTGAGCCGTCGCAGCGGAGGAGAGGAGGGAAGAGGGAGGACGAACCGGTAGAGCAGCTCCGAGTAGAGGGTGAACTGCCGCGCGAGTTCAATGGCGTCGACGTCCATCAGCTCCAGAGCATCGGCCGTGGGGAGTCGACTCGGAATGCGCGGCACGGGTGGGCTGCGCGTCAGTTGGCCTCCTCGAGAGAAACGATAGAAGAGGTCGTTGGCGACGTTGAAGGCAGAGCGGCGGTCCCGCTTCTCGAGGGTGCGTATGATGCCCTGCTGGATCATTTTGTTACCCAGCGCGATGGCGTCGGCAGTCGTCTCGACCCCGAGCTTGTCGCGGCACCAGTCCACAAAGTCCATCCCTGCGCCCCTCCGGGGGTCAATAGCCGAAAGCGACGAAGAACGAAAAGCGACGAAAGACGAGGAGCTGCGAACCGTTGAAAGAGCGAACGTATTTCTTGGCCTTTTTGTGGAAGATCTGGGTGTTGACGCCGAGATCCTCGCGCTCCATGACCACCACGATTTCAGAGAGCGGCGAGTCCTTGTTCACCAGCACCTCTTGCGCCTGAGCCCAAAACCAAGTCAGTAAAAAGCGCGGCCGAAGCATAGATTTGGAGAGGGATCATGGAGAGGCTCATGTACCTGTTCGAGGATGAGGGACTTGATGGCCTCGTAGTGCTGCTCGTTGGGTTGATGCACGCGCAGCGTGTTTTCCACAAAGTGAAGGAGGCGAGCCAGCAGGCGCGGCTCCTCCTCAAAATCGTAGAAGTGGGCGGCCAGCCACTTGCGCAGCACATTGAGCACGCGCAGCTGCAGCAGCGGCAAGTGCTTCTCGTAGAGTGTCGGTGACACGGGCCCGACTGATGCCTCGCTCGTTACTGCACTGCCACCATCCGGGGGTGGCATGTTGTAGCGGCTGATCAAGAAGTCGAGCAGCTCTTCCGGCTCCACGAACGAGCGGAATGAACAGAGAAAGTCCTCGACAAACTGGCGGTCTGCGTGATGGACAAGAACATCGTCAGCATCATCATCGTCACATGTAAAAGCAGTATGAAGAGGGTTCAACGCACCTTGCACGCTGCAGTCGGCCAGATGCGACATGAGGCGGTCGACCTCACCGCCGAGGATGGTCTCCTTGCCCTCCTTGAGGACGACCTTGAGGCCTCGTTTCCAGTCGTCGTTGGCAAGCTGCTCGAGATCAACCACGACTGGCCCTGTGGTCTCTCGTTTGGCGTCGAGCTGCCGATGCTTGTCGATGCGCTGGCTCTCCTTCCGGAGGAGGGCCTTGAAGCCCAGCGAGTCGTAGAGCGGTACCGTGCTGGACGTGGAGCCTCGCGGGCCGTCGCCAACTATGGTGCTCACCGCACTCTTCTCGTCAGAGGAGGAGGAAGCAGGAGCCTGTGCGACAGCCGCAGGCTCGGCCTCGGTCTTCGCTGCGGCCGCTTGCCCAAAGGCCACCGCCTCGGCCTTGTAGCCGCCGCGAGGCGTTTGGACGATGGCCTTGAAGCTGCGGAACTCGTTGAACAGCTCGTAGTCTGCACGGTGCGTTCCATTGGTCAGGCGCGATGCAATGCGGCGGCCTGCACGCATGACAAGACGGTAGAACGGTACCAGAGGCCTGCAAGAGCTTCCACTTGGGCGAGCGCTCGAGCTGTCCCTGCTGGCGCTGCTGGGCGCGCCACTCAGCCGAGTGCCAGTACAGTGGCCGGTATTCGTACGTCGTTCGCGCATCACCCCTGTGCGGATTGGGGAAGGATGTTTAGCAGCCGCTGGCCGCAGACCGTGACGTCGTGGGATGGACGAACCAGTCGGGCGTGGCCGTAACCAACATGGAGCGCCGCTGGGGCAGCTCGGCTGTCCGCGACCGCCGGTCGTCCCTGTAGCCGCGCGCCATGAGTTGAGTGAGTCGGTAACGCCATGTTGACGTGGCCAATTGCCATTGGTGGGTGATGTACAAGCGAGGGGTGATGAGCCCGCTGCTGAGTCGCTGCTGTTCACGGAAGAGGCTCTTGCTGTAAAAGTTGTTGATGCGCTCCTTGAAGCTGCCCTTGCGCGGCTGCTCCTCTTGCTTCAGCTTCTTTTTTCGATCCTTTGCCCTCTTGCTGCGCTCCTGCTTCTGCTGCTCTTGCTCGTCCCCTGTATCACCATCGTCGTCACTGCTGTGGCCCTCATAGGAGTCACTGGTGGAGTCGCTGCCAAGCTCGCCTTGCTCGCTGTTATCGCCACTGGACACGGCGCTATAGTCTCTGGTTCGCAGGCTCGATGCCGATGAGTAGTCAACATAGCTGCCGCCTTCGTCGTCGCTTGTAGAGGTCTGGTCGCTGTGAACTCCGGTCCTCTTCCTCGACGGTCGAAGTTGAATCATCGAGCCTGGTCTCCTCCTTCTCACCACCACTAGATCATCGTCCTGCTCCTCTGATTCGTCGGCCTCTTCGCTGCCTGCCTCCTCTTCCATGTCGTCGCTCTCGGGCAGCGGACTGCTGTATAGTCGCTGCAGGCTGGATGAGGAGCTGCTCGATGAGCTATTGGCGCGCTGGCTTCGCCGTGCAGGGCTTCGAGCATCTTCGCACACGCCTGTTGTGCCGCTCTCGGCGCTGTTCAGGGCCTTGGCGATCTTGGCGTCTCGAATTCTTTGAATTTCGAGGCACAGGTGGTCCGTGGCCCGCTTTGGCGCGCTTTTGGCTCGCCTGCGGCTACGCGCTGGCGGCTGGCGGGTTGGACTTTCATCTGGCGTCAGATTGTAGCGATGCCGAGGACGAGGAGCATACAGTGGCTGCGTTGGCTCGCTTTCTGACGCGGGGACCTCCTCCTCACCTTCCTCCTTCTCCTTTAAGCGTTCGATGTGATTTTGCAGAAGGAGGCGCAGGCGTTGGTTCTCCTCCACGAAGGGGCGCATGTGGGGGCGATAGGTGATGCTCCCTGAGGAGGAAGAAGAAGAAGAAGAAGATGAGGATGGGCCGCGAGAGGAGTGGGCTCGTGCACTCAAGGGGGCTCGTGGCAAGTTGTTGTTCGCCTCTGCCTCCTTCACATCGCTGGTGATTTGACTCCGTGACCCGTAACCCCAGGAGCCTCCTTCCTCTTCCCGCAGGAAAACTTCACTTTCCAGATCGAGGAAGAATTTGCTTGCCGATTTCGCTTTCATTCTTGAGCGCGCGTTGTCTTCCTACCCAGGCAGAGAGCCAACACCGTTAGATCGTCGAGCTGTTGCACGCAGCGGCTGTCAGTTGCAGCCGGGGAGCCCACAGGGAGAGCAGAATGGTTCCAACAAACTCCAACCCAGCGACATACTCCACAAGTCTCTCAGCAACCCCTGTTTTGCAAAAGCTGTTGCATTCTCCACTATCCTTGTTGCGCCTTGCGGGAGAAAGAAAACACAAAGCCAGGAAGGCCGTACCTAGTGCGGCCAACAGACTCTTGCTTGCAGCTCTTGAGTTGGTGCCTCTACCAAGGCTTGCGCACCGTAGGCAGGCGGGAGGCTTCTGGCGGTCCTGTGTGTCTCAGGAACAAACTGCGTGCGGGGGCTCTTGGCTTAAAGTACAGTAGAGAGGAGATGGTGGCAGCACTGGCCTCTGCGTGGCGTCAACTGCGGCGTTGCCCAGAGGGGCCGCCAAGCCAGGAAGAGAAAAGAGGCGGAAAAGAAGAGGTGCTTGAATGTCTCGTGGCTTGGTACTGCAACACCACGTGGTGGTCATCGTGACCTGTGTTAAGCCACGACACAACCGCGAAAACTATGCAGTTGGCAATTCGCAGCTGATCACATGGCGGCGTAGCCACCGTCGGAAGCGGTGACGGCAAGAAGAAACCGGCCACCCAGGCCGCACTGACACGCGCAACACAAAGAGCAACGTTTAAAAATGTTCGTAGAAAACAACAGCAAAAATGGGAAAAATGAATGTCGGGCTTTTTCCTTCTCGCCAACCGTTCGCACTCCCCACCAACACGCACCTGGTGAGCTCACGCTGGTGCCTCTCGGAATGGAAGGAAGTGATGAAGATGAATTTAATGGGTTCGACGAAGAGGAGGATTTCGATTTTGACGAGGATGCCAGCGAGCCTATGAACCCGTCCTTGCTTGCTGATGACGACGTGGATGAACATCTTGCTCAGCAAGCCAGCATGAAGGCCTACAAGATAATCTCTTTTGAAGACATCATCGCACGCCAACAAGCAAAGACTGAAAAGATTCACGAAGTGCTGGTGTGTGTCATCAATTGTTGCTGCGACGCAGCTTCTTTTGCATACGTCGCTTCTGTCTCCGCCTGCCTGCCTGCTTATGTCAAGTTGTGTCTGTCTTTGTCGTGCAGGGCATTGCTCTCTCCTTCGCGCGCATCTTGCTCGTGCACTACTCGTGGGATGAGCAAGCTCTCCTCAGCGACTTCTTTGAGCGGGGCATTGAGTTTGTCTACAAGAGCGCCGGCGTGGTGGCGCCCAAGGAGGAAGATGAAGAAGAGCACCCCGACGAGCGAGATGATGACACCGATCAGGCCGGACCCAAGGCCAAGTGCCGCAAGAAGGAAGTGAGCTGCGAGAGGTATGCGCCACCTACTCCACCCGTTTTTGCTCGATTCGAACTCACGCCGGCCCTCACTCAGCTGCATGGATGACGTGCCGGAGGACAATACTACGCGCCTCAACTGCGGCCACCGTTTCTGCAATGACTGCTATCAGGTGCCGCTCTCTTCACCATTCCATGCGTGATGACTGGCTGTTGACGTGGAGGTTTGAACACGGTTGAGGGTAGACCTACGTGGCCATGAAGATCAATGAGGGACAGGCCAACGCCATCACCTGCATGGCTTACAAGTGCAACACCAAACTTGATGAAACTCTGATCCCTAAGTGCGTCACAACGATCGTTCTTTGAAATCGAGCACTTTGACTGACGCCCTCGCTCCCCCCCCCTTTAAGGTTGGTGGATGACCCAGTGGTGTTAAAGAAGTACCAGCAGACTCTGGCCGAATCCTACGTCAATGATAACCCGCTGGTCAAGTGGTGTACCTCGACGCCGCACTGCGGCAATGCAGGTTTCTACTTCCCCTTCTTCTAATCTCAACTGTGCCTCGTGGCTCGCCCAAGCACTCATGAGAGCGAGCAGCCGAGGTCCTATGGGGCAAGCAGGTCGAGGTGCAGTGCGATTGCCATCACCGGTTTTGTTTCAACTGCTTGAAGGATCCGCACAGCCCTGTTCCTTGCACGATGGTCAACCTCTGGCTGGAGAAGTGCCAGGGCGAAGGCGAAACGTTCAAGTACATTTCGGCCAACACCAAGGACTGCCCCAAATGCCACTCGCCGGTGGAGAAGAACGGCGGCTGCAACCTGATGACCTGTCGCTGCGGCACCTTCTTTTGCTGGGTGTGTAGCTCCTTCTCTAGCTTCGCTCTTCCCTCTTCCTCGCGACCTAAGACGGCGTCGGTGCTCCAATGGTACGTTGCGCGTGCAGCTGTGTGGAGCGCAGACGGGCCAGTCGCACACGTGGGAGAAGATCGCCGGCCATTCGTGTGGCAAATATTTGGAGGACAAGACCAAGAGCGCCGACGAGGCCCGCGTCTCTCTCCAGCGATACATGCACTACTACGAACGGTACTGTCTTCTCTTTACACCCTCCTCTGCTTTTCGTGTCCCGCCCTCGCGGGGCTCTGATGAGCAGAGTGGCGAATGTTGATTCACAGGTACAAGGCGCACATGGACTCGTCGATGCTGGAAGCGCAAATGCGGGTGCAACTGGTGGAGAAGGTTTCGGTGCTCCACGAGAAAAACGGCACCTTCACCTCTTACGAGGAGAAGTGGCTCGCACGCGCCCTCGACATGCTTTTTGAGGTTCGTCAAGCTCGGAGCACCTCCAACCGTCAGTTTCATGCACGTAATTTTTGGGAAGCAACTTCTCATCAACGTTGCTTGCTGCGGGTGCATTGGTGTAGTGCCGACGGGTGCTAAAGTGGTCGTACGTGTTGGCCTACTTCATTTTTGGGCCGGAGGGCAAGAAGATGGTCGATCAGAAGGCCAACGAGGCGCATAAGATGCTCTTTGAGGACCATCAAGAGCAACTTGAAATCACGACCGAGATTCTCTCCAAGAAGCTCGAGACTCCACCTCAGGAAATGGATCGCGGTGCGTCTCTTCTCTTAAAATGGATGCCATGCGGCTCGGCCATGATGAACTCATGAGGAAGTGGGGTGGGTCCGCGTCATAAGATCTACACCTGGACATCATGAACATTACCGTGTTGGCAGAGCGGCGGTGCAAGGGTCTGTATGATATTATCCTTACGGACATCGTGGCCAAGGGCGCCTACGGCTTCGACGTCTCTGGCTACTCCTTCTCGCTCGAGCTCAGCTCCTTCCACTGTACGGCCACTCCCCTTGCGTTGCCTGCTCTTCAAACGGCGATTGTCTGATTTGTTCTTGTCCTTCGGTGCAGACATCCAAGAACGATTACGACTTCCGTCCAGCACGACAACGTCGACTACTTCATCGTCGTCGACGGCGTCATCAACGGCAGCACCTGCGGCCGCTGCTGACACGAAGGAGAAGCCACTGGCAGTGGGACTTAACAGCCCGGTGGCCAAGATCGAGCGCAAGCGCGATGACGACGCTCGGGCACGGCTCATGGAGGCACGGCGAGCGCATCGGAATGGTGTCGACCTTCAGCAAGCGCCAGAAGGGCAGCAACAACAAGGTCAAGGCGCAGATGCAGCAGAAGAGCCCGCTTTCGCGCTGCAGCCGGCAACGCGGGCGGCCGAGCGTGAGCAGTTACGACAGGCCATGAACCTGTCCGAGGATGAACTGCAACGGGCTCTAGACGAGCGCAAATTCTTCTCGGGCATCGTTTGGGGAGCTCAGGACACCAAGGACGACGAGGTTCAAGTGGAAGAGGATGATGAAGATGATGAAGAGGAAGACGAAGCAAAAGATGATGGGGAAGAAGACCAAAACGAGGAGCAGGCTGAAGTGGAAAAGAACAAGGGAAGTGGCGAGAGCGCGAACCAACTGGATACGAAGAAGCGCAAGCGGGTCGCAGAAGAGCACGACTTGGAGCAAGCGCTGTTGGCGCAGGCAATCGCCGCCAGCATGAAGGACTTCTGATCAACACAAATGTAATTAGTCATTTTTTGATTTTTTTTTCTTGTGGTTTTTCTGTTTCTTTTTGTTTCCCAAAGTGATTGTTGCCGATTACAATTGACAACGAACATGTCGAGTCGCGGAGTGCAGGCCATCTGGAGGCGATCTCTTTCGGGAGGCGTGCGAGGCGTAGCCTCAGCAAGCTTGCCATTGCGAGCTGGCCAGAGGCATCGACTTATGCGGGGTCTAGGCCGAAGCGGCAATGAGGACGGCGACTTCCACGACGCCCCCGATTGGGAATATGCAGGTACCGCTACTTTCTTTCTAGCTCTTAGAGGGTTTTATAAGGACAATTTATTGATTTCATCTGTGCCGTGCCAGATGGTACGCCGGCCCCTGAGACCAAAAAACAAATCAGATGGCAAATCAGGCGCGAGGAGACGGAAGACCGAATTCAGCGTCTTCGTGAGGAAGTTATGGAGATGGAGCAGAAGGAATTGGATCGCCAGGCCTTCTACGCGGCCCAGCAGCCCGAGCACTGATTTTTTTTTATTTTTTTTTTTGGGCGGCAGAAAAGAAACGTTTCGTTCGCGCCTTTTTTCAAACGCACCTCTGCCTCCATGGAGAGCACCAAAACGATCAGGGAGCGCTTTGATGAGGGCGAATGCTTCTACGCGATCCTAGGCGTGAAGAAGGATGCCGCAACGGCTGAAATCAGGAAAGCTTACTATAAATTGGCCTTGCAATTCCACCCTGATCGGGCGCAGGGCGACGATGAAGCCAAGGCGAAATCCAAAGACGAGTTCCAAACTCTGGGGCGCATCTACGAAACTCTGAGCGTCGAGGAAAAGCGCAAATTTTATGATGAAACGGGATCAATTGAGCACGACGACTTCCTTGCCAGCAGCGAGAACAGAGATTGGGATGAGTACTGGCGCCTGTTGTTCAAGCAGGTTACCACAGAAGATATCGAGTCCTACGCCAAGTCGTTCAGGGGTTCCGAGCTTGAGGTGGCTGACGTGAAGAAGGCCTATGTCGACCACGAAGGTACACCGCTTTTCCTCTTTTTGGTGCTCTGAGCCAATAAGCATCCTTACGGTCGCGTGAACAGGTGATATGGAGAGCATCATCGACCATGTCGTGCTGAGTTCTTGGGATGACGAGGAGCGATTCCGTGCCATCATCGACGCTGCAATCAAGGCTAAGGAGGTGCCCACATTCCCCGCGTATGAAGCGAGCAGGAAGAAACAGAACAAGCGCACCTCGGCTGCGGCCAAGCGGCGCAAGGCCCAAGAGGAGCAGGAGGCTAAGGAGGCCGAGGAGCTCGCAGAGAAGCTGGGCCTCAAAAAGAAGAAGGGCAATGATGCCAGCGGAGAGGACGCCCTGAAGCAAATGATTCTCAAGAACAAGAATAAGTCAGCCTCACGCTTCAACTCGGTCATCTCTAAGTACGCTTTGCCAACTGTGATCTCATGTTGACACGTTGTGTTTGACACTTTTTTGGCCCTCTCCACTTGTGCAGTTTGGAGGCCAAGTACGGCGGAAAGGAGGCCAAGAAGGACACGGGTGGCCGTAAGGGCAAGAAGGCCAAGCCCCAGGAAGAAGAGGATGAAGAGGAAGACGACAACCGTGGTACAGATGAGCCCACAGAGGAGGAGTTCCTCGCACTGCGCAAGAAGGTCGAGGAGAGGAAGAAGAGCAGTGCCGCCTCCGACGGCAAGGCAAGGAGCCGAAAGAAGAGGCGAGTAGATGTAGAAGACGAAGAGGAAGAACAGGAGGACAACAACCAGCCCACGGAAGAAGAGTTTGAGCGCGCGAGACAACGATTGGAGGCCCGAAAGGCGACCAACAACAAGAAAAAGGCCACGACGACCAAGTCCGGCAATCGAAGGAAATGAGGCTGATCATAGACGTTTACACCCCGAAAGGAAGGAGTTGTTTAAAAGAAGAGTTTTCGTAGCGGATTTTTCGATTGGAAGAAGAACCAGCCAATTGGCGGTGTTGGTTTCCCCGGCGTTTGCTAACTAGCTGAAATGCATCGGGGAAGATAAAAAGAAACCAGACAATAAACAATAATCACCGTTTCTTCGTGCGCACTAGATGGAGAGGCAACAAGTCGTGGTGACCGGTTTGTGGGTTTATCCGGTCAAGTCCTGCCGAGGGATCAAGCTTGAGGAGGCGGAGGTGGGCCGGTATGGGTTTGTGCATGACCGCGAGTGGATGGTGGTCATGGAGCAGGCCCGGGACAACCGCCGCTCCTTCGTCACCATCCGGCAAATCCCACGCATGACCCTCATCGCGCCGCGCTTCGACGTACGCGCTTCTCCCGCCTCTCCGCTCCGTTCCCGGTCCTTTTGTTGAGCGCTCGCGCAGGGGGAGCACCTGTGCCTGGACGCCCCCGGGATGGAGACGCTCCGCATCCCGCTGGCGTACGCTGAGGAGACAGTCCCGGAGGAGGCGCGACTGTGGCCCGAGTCGGTGCCGGTTGTGGACCAAGGCCCTCAGGCCGCGCAGTGGCTGTCGACCTTTCTGAACAAGCCGCTCAGGTTCGGAAGGACTTGCACCTCCACAAAGCACCGGCGTCGCCTCGCTCTCTGACCTCCTCACCTCCCCCCCAAAGGCTCGTGCGGATGATCAAATCTTTCGCGAGACCGATCGACCCGGTTTGGGCCGTGCCGGGCCTCGACAACGTCGTCTCGCTTGTTGACTGCCAGCAGTACCTCCTCATTTCGCAGGAGTCGCTTGAAGGTATGTTCACTAGCTGAGGCTCTGGTTCGGCCACCAAGTTTTTTGACGCGTGCCTCCAGACCTCGTAGCGCGAGCAGAGAAAACGGCGCGGGAGAAGGGCGAGGAGCCAGTGAGCATCACCATGGCACGCTTCCGGCCTAACATGTGCGTGGACCTTGCGCTTTCTCCCTCGCTGTACGTTACGTGCGCGTTCGACATGTCGCTCACATCGTCACCGATCCCGCCAGCGTGGTGCGTGGCGCCGGAAAGCCGTTCGCCGAGGACTACTGGCGTACAATCAAGATTGGCGGGTTTGGATCTTCCCCGTCCGCATCATCATCCCCAGGTGGCGCATCATGATCAAGGACGGTGGTGGTGGTGGTGTGGGGCACGCAGGGTGGAGCTGCACGTGGTGCAGCCGTGTGATCGCTGCATGCTGCCGCGCGTGAACCCCGAGGTGGGCATACTCGAGAAGGGCGAGCCCACAACCACGCTGGTCTCCTTCCGGTCACGCAAGGGCAAGCACTACTTTGGGCAGTACCTTTCGCACACAGCCCCCAGCGGTACCGCTGTCTTCCCAACTCTCGGAGCTGCAGTTCCGAGCTCGGCCCCTACCTTTCTCACGAGTCCCTCTTCTTGGGCAGGTGTCATCAAGGTGGGCCAAGAGGTGGAGGTTATGAAGCAGGCGGAGGAGTCCAACCTGGACACGCTATGATCGATTTCTTAAACAGTATTAAACAAAGTGTGTTGGGCGCTGAGGGAAGAGGACAGCTGTCAAATGCGTCGGCCAGAGGGGATGGACGAGGAAATGGAGGAGGTGATGGCGTAGACACACTTCTCGAGGAACTTGGTGGGTTCGGCGCCCATCTCGAGCACCTCCATCGTGCTCTGCCTGAACTCGTCGCGTTTGTAATGTTCCTCCAGCCTGTCGGTCATGGACTTGGTGCGGCTGGTGATCTGGCCGAAGTAGTAGTTGATGCGCTGTTTGATGAGCTTGTCCACGAGCTGCTTGCCCAGCGAGCCGTCGGCGTCAAAATTGGCGTGGTTGTCCCCGCAGCCGCCGTTCCAGTGCTTGCCGTGGCCGGGCGCGTCGGCAAAGTGGATGATGACGCGCGCCTCCCCCTGCCAGCCGAGCGCGAGGCAGCGCTCAAGGCCGCCAAACACGTCCTCGGCCGCGTCGCCGCCGCCCGTCGCCTTGACGCCGCCGATGAAGTCGCGCAGGTGCTCGATCTCCTCTGTTAAAGGCTTTATCAGGCCCTCGAACTGGTCGTCCCGAGAGGCCGTGCTAATGCCATCAAAGTCGCGGTAACCCACAAAGCCAACGCGCGTGAGCACGTTAGGGTACTGCCTCTTGACCTCGTTTAGAATCTCCTGCATCTTGGCCTTGGTCTCCTCGATCCACTTGCCCATGGAGCCCGTGCAGTCGACCAGGAACACCACGTCAGCGTGGTGCTCGTACTTCTTCGGGGCTTTGGCGGCGGCGATGGCGTTCTTAAGCGTGGCGATCTGCGCCTCGAGCTCCTCCTTCTCGCGCCTCGCCGAACGCGACGACGTCCCTCGCGAAATGGACGAGTGCACGGAGAGTGAGGGGGATATCGGACCCGAAGCGATGGGTGGTAAGCTCCTTTCCGAAGAGGATGAAGCAGGAGGAGGAACAGCATTTTTAGCCAAGAGGGCCTCCATCATGCGCCTCATCTGTGCCATCTCTTCGTTTAAACGCTTGTTTTCTTCGGCTGTCTCTTGGGCTTGTTTGAGCACGCGCATGCTGTCCAAGGAGAGGTCCGACGATGTGAGGCCATCAACTGCGTACATCGCCGTGCCTGAAGCGGGGGCCAGAGACGAAGTCGAGGATGACCGAGAGGAAGAGGGTGAGGATGACCCGGAAGTGGGACCTACTGCGGCAGCTGCGATAGCCGCCTTCATCGCTTCAATCTGAGCCCTTAATTGGGCCGCTTCATCGTGTAAATCTGACATATTTGTTGCTGATGTGGTGGTACTGTTCCTCGGCAAGGCCGTAGGGATTGGTGTATCCACACGTCTGTCCATGGCGACTTGAGAGAAGGATCGATGGGGCAAGGTAAAAGGCCTTCGCAACAATAACAAAAACCGGTTGTCAGCTCGTCTTCGCACTTCGGTGGAATGCAATACAGAAAAGTCTGCCTTTTCCGCATTCCAAAGTATTCTTATAAAATTTTGTCTGCAAAACAACAAAATATACAAAATCGACAGCGAGAGCATCTGATGAAGCAGAGCCAAGGGGGTACCACTGCCCCCGCCGGATACCGCGGTTGGAGCATCTATTTTCCGTTTGAGGAGTTCTCGGCGGCAGATATGCAGAGCCGCGCAACTCTCATTGATGGCTTCATTAGATATCTGTCGCCCATTACCACACCAGCGCAAAAGGTGAGTGTCCAACATTGCCACCTCATAAGCCGGAAGTGCAAGTGAACGGCACATTCATCCATACGTGGGGAGGGTGCAGGAGACAGTTCGTCAAACAAGGAGCCTGACACTCGACTACAGCCTTCTCGTCAAGGAGCTCGACGAAGAGACTAAAACCATCTTCGTGCCCGCGCTTATGGGCGAACCTGAGCTTTGCATTGGCTCCGTTAGCGTGGCCGTCTTCGAGGTATGCAGCTCTTTTGTTACGCTGTATTTCCCTTTGTCTCACCCCCGGGCACTTCTTTCTCAGGTCGTCTATGCGGACTTGCATGACGTGGAGCCTGGCATCAAGGATAAGATCAATGTGCGCTTTGCGCACTTTGATCGAGTGACTGCCATCAAGAAGATCAAGTCCAACTACATTGGTATGCTTTCCGGTCTGGGTCTGCGGGCGGTCTGTGTACGATCGCAAGACCCACCACCTATGACTTGCTTGCTCACTGCTTTTGTCGTTCCAACGCCAGGTAAATTCACTTGCGTGCGGGGCACCATCGTGCGCGTGGGCAACATCAAGCCTATCGTGCGGCAGATGGACTTCCTCTGCGGTCGGTGCGGCGTCACCATCACGCGAATCTTCGAGGACGGCCGCTTCAACGCGCCGGAGAAGTGCGTGACCACTCACTGTCGAGGCCGCGTGTTCGACCCCATCCGAGGGTCGGCCATCACTGTCGACTGGCAAAAGATCAGGTGCGCGGCCATCGCCCCTTGCTCGGTCGTCCTGCAGCGCCCATTTGGTTGATCGCCCATTTACATTATTTTTCGAATGGCAGAGTGCAAGAGCTAATGGCCGCGGGCACCGACGCTGGGCGAGTGCCGCGAACAATCGAGTGCGAGCTCACGGACGACATGGTCGACGCCGGCGTGCCGGGAGACGTGGTCACCGTGACCGGCATCGTGAAGGTCATGAACCCGGAACTCGACAAGCCTGGTAGGTGTTCAGACGACGGGGCCATAGGCCGTGCGGCGGACGATTGTTTGTACAAGTCTGACCGGTGCCTGTGTGTGGATTGTGTCATGTCTGCCTGCCACAGGCCGTGGGTCCAAGCAGCAGAAGGAAAAGGCCATGTTCGTGATCTATCTTGACGCCAATGTGGTGGAGAACTGCAAGCAGATGGACAAGCTCGAGGCCGTGGACTTTTCGATGGTTGATTTGCAGATGATCACGGACATCGCCTCGCAGGACAACCTCTTTTCGCTCATTGTGAACTCGCTCTGTCCCACCATCTACGGCCACCAGCTGGTGAAAGGCACTCTACCTCGTCATGATCCTTCGGACTCATCTTGTCTTGTTATGGCGCACTAATGCGAGTGACCGATGTGCCACACAGCCGGACTCATGCTGGCTTTGTTCGGCGGCACGAGGCGCGGCCATGACAAGGACACGCTGCCCATCCGTAGTGACTCGCACGTGCTTGTGGTGGGCGATCCCGGTACGCGACGGCCTTGCATTTTCCCGCTTTCGCCCTCCTCGCTAACCCCCGTGCCCTGGGTGCCTCCGACGGGAAGGCTTGGGCAAGTCGCAGCTCCTGCAGGCCGTGAGCAACGTCGCGCCCCGTGGCGTCTACGTGTGCGGGTCCTACTCGTCATCGTCTGGCCTGACGGTCACCCTGTTCAAGGAAAAGGGTTCGGGCGACTACGCACTCGAGGCCGGTGCGCTCATCCTCGGTACGCCAGCGGCTTTTTCTATGAAGCTTCCCCACGCGCCAGACCACTCCCTGACCGCTGAGCGCACAGGCGATCAGGGCGTTTGCTGCATTGACGAGTTTGATAAGATGCCCAATGAGCATCAGTCGCTGCTGGAGGCCATGGAGCAGCAGTCCATCTCCATCGCCAAGGCCGGCATCGTGTGCTCCCTTCCCGCTCGCACGGCCGTCATCGCTGCCGCCAACCCGGTGGGCGGCCACTACAAGTACGATCCCCCTTCTTCTTCTTCTTCTGGGCTCAAGTCAAGCACTCATCGACCGCCGGCGGGATGTGCAGTCGGGCCAAGACCGTGGCGGAGAACTTGAAGATGAGCGAAGCCGTGTTGTCGCGCTTCGATCTGGTCTTCATCCTGTTGGACAAGCCCGACGAGCAGCGCGACGAACTGATTTCTGACCACGTCATGGCGGTACGCGCGGCCTTATCAACCTCCTCTCCCTTCATCATGTCCACTGCGTCGTCCTCTCGAGGGCAGGCAGATACTGACGACGGACCCGTCCCTCCACTGTGTGTTTGTGTTTCTTTCTTCAGCTCCATTCAGCGCAAAAGAAGGTCCAGAAGAAGAGGAAGAAAGGTGAAACGCACGCCCTCATCACGGTGGCCTCGCTCGTGTGTTGTGGCTGACTGGCTTCTTTCTTTTTTTTTTTTCTCGCAGTGGACGAGGAAGAGGAGGAGAGCGGCAAGCGCAAGACGCTGCTGCAGCGACTCGACGCTTCGCTCATCCCGGCCGACACGCTCATCCCTCCACTGCTGCTGCGCAAGTACATCGGCTACGCCAAGAAATACGTGTCGCCCAAGCTGAGCAAGGAGGCGGCCACGGTGTTGAAGAACTTTTACATTTCGCTGCGCAAGAAGCACCGCGCGACGGACTCGACGCCGATCACCACGCGCCAGCTGGAGTCTCTCATCCGACTGTCGGAGGCCAAGGCCAAGTCCGAGCTGCGCGAGGTGGTCACCGAAGAAGATGCCCTCGTACTCTCTCCCTCCTTTCCCAACGACCACACTTCCCTCTCTCTCTCTCTCTCGAGATCGTTTTGCTGAGCCTGGCCCGCCTTGTGCCTCAGGACGTGGTCGAGCTGATGCAGAGTTCGCTGTTTGACCTGTTTGAGGACGAGTACGGCAATCTAGACTTCCGGTACTTGCTTCATCCGCTTCTTTTCCTCCTTTGGGGGCCATTTGGTGGGCTTTTTGCCACACGAGGACGGGCACTGATACCAACAGCAACGCGCGATGATGGCAGCCGAACGACGGGCGTGAGCAAGGCGGGCCAGGTGAAGATGTTTGTGCAGGCCCTCTCGAAGATTGCGGCGCGGGAAAGCAACTCACTCTTCAACAAGGCGGTACGTCGTTCACGCACCAACGCGTTCCCTCTTCCAAGGTGCTCACTTCCCCCTGGGGCACGGACAGGAGCTCAACCGTGTGCTGAATGACATCAACTTGCGGCTGGACGTCAGCTTCGACGACTTTATCGATCGGCTCAACACACAGGGCTACCTCCTCAAGAGTGGGCCGAATGCCTACCGCCTCATGGCCGCCTGAGAGGGCTGTTGTGTGTTGGCGTGGCCGTGTTCCTGCGGAACGCCAACATGATCTGTCTGTACATACGCAACAAACAAATTTACAGCCATTTGAGGTCAAGGCACGCGCCGTGAACTGCCCCGCAACACAGGGGCGAGTGAGTAGACTGCTATGGCTCCACCCGAGACGTGCAGGTCACACCCAGATGACGGGAGAAGGTCAGCGGGCGGTGGACGAAGGGTGGGGTGTGTTTCGCGTAGTCGTCTCTCTTGGTGTCTCCAGCAGAACTGTTTGGCAGGTGAGTCCTTTCAAACGCCACCGAAGAGCTCTTCGGCTCACAACTCACTCACAACAAGCTCTAACTACACTACTTCTAAGCTAAGCCAACAAGAACATGGGCAGTTTGTTCAGCCGCCACCGACACCACCATCACCACCACGCTCCGCCAGGCTGCGGTTACGGTACAGAGTCCGTAGTTGTTCGTTTCTCATTCCAGTGTTGATCAAAGTACATCAGGACGGAGGAGGGGACCTTGGGGCCGGGGAGGTGGCCGACGCTATTGCCGTCGCTGAGGGCATGTTCCCGGCACCCAGAGCGAAAAGGAAAATACCATTTTCTTTACCTTATCCTGAATAAACGGTCGTTTCTGGTCGACCTACCACCAAGCGAAGCACAAGTGGCCGCTCAAGGGACAACCACTTCCTTCTCCCTCTTCGAAGTGTCGTGGTCTCAGATCGGCAAGAGAAGTTAGCTTGCATTATCTCGCGATCAAGAAACAACCAATAACACTCCCTTCCCTCCCTAAGTTGGAAGGCTGACGAGGAAGAAAAAGATGGCCGATTCGAGTAGTTTGAATTCGTCGTCCGGAGGAAATGCACGCCAACAAGCCGTTGAGCTTGAACGCCTCAATCGAGAGCTCATGTCTCAGGTTCGAGATCTCGAACAGCGGGTGAAAGCCGATACGGCTGCCCTCGACGCCCACCTCAAGGAGTGCCAAGCGCGCGAGGCCGAGTACGAACGGTTGAGCCTCGCCCACGACGCTGCCCAGCGGCGCGTAAACGACCAGCGGGCGGAGGCCAACGCCGAGGTGCGAGCCTCGCGTCGGGAGATGGATCGACTTGGCGAAGAGCTGCGCGAGGAGAAGCGCCGCGCGGCCCACATCGACGAGCAGCATGCGCGGGTCGCCCAGCGCTATGAGGAGCTCAAGGCCCGCTATGAGCAGGAGCGCAACGGGCGCTGGGCTCGCACGGCCGAAGCCCTGGCCGAGCGCGAGCGAGAGCTCGCCTCCGTTCGGGCCGAGCTGACGCGCCTCCAGCGTCAGGCCGACGACTACGCTCGTCGCCACCAGCACGAGGCCGCCGAGCTAAAGCGCCTCCTTGCCGAACACCGTGAGCGCGGTTCGCATCCTCTCCTCCCTCCTCCCCCACAAAGCGCTCCTGGCTTGCTGGTTCAACTCAACCGCGGTTGTCATTACGTAAACCACAGCCGAGGCGCGACTTGAGCGAGTGCAGAACACGTTGCAGCGGCGGCTCGAGCAGGCCAACGAGATGCTGCAATACGAACGCAACGCGAGGTAACGCGATTCCTTCTTCTCTTCTGCACATCATCTCTACACGGTTGGTCGTCGCGAGCCTCACACGCCCCATCTCGGCGCACACAACCCTTGAAAACAGGAACACGCTGCAGTCCGAGAAGGACGCCGTGGACTCGGAACTGCGTCGGGTCCAGACTCACTCCACGACCGAGCGGCTGAAGCTGGAGCGCAACCTCAGGGACGCCAAGGAGCAAGTCGCCAAGCTGCGCGATGGTGCGCCTCTTTTCCTCTTCTTTTTTCATTACTTTTTCCTGAGGCTCACGCTGTCGTGTGGCGCGGAGCAGCCAGGGCTCGCCTGGAATCCGAAGTACGCAAGCTCGACGCCTCGGCCTCGCGTGCGGCAGAGCTCGAGCACGAGCACGCCGTGTCGACGCGGACCGCCCAGAGGCTCCAGACAGAGCTCAAGGCTCTGCGTGAGCAGCTTGAGCGGGCCGAGGCCGACCGCAAGGAGGAGCGCGACGCGCGCCGAAGGCTCGAGGAGGAGCTCCGGGTTGTGCGCGGCCACCTGGACGAGCTCGAGGCCCGGAGCTCGGCTCACGCACAGGATGGCGGCGCCGAGGACCAGCTGCGTCGGGCGCTGCGCGAGAAGGAGGCGCTCGAGGTCCGCCTAAGCCACGCCGTCGTCAGCGAGGAGTCGGCCGTGGCGCGCCTGGGCGAGCTCACGCGCGAGCGCGAGGCCCTGGAGAAAGAGACCGACCGCGTCCAGCGCGAGCGCGACCGGCTGCAGCGCGAGCTCAAGGACTGCGAGCACGAGGCCGAGTCGGAGCGCCAGAGGCGCGTCGAGCTGGAGCGCGATGTCAAGCGGCTCGAACTCGAGCTCGACGAGGCCCACCACAAGACCCTCGAGCTGCAGCAGGGCGCCGGCGCCAAGGCCGACGGCTCGAACGGGAGCGTCGGGGTCGACGCCGAGCGGCGCTTGCGTGAGCTCGAGAAGCGCTGCGAGAACGAGCGCCGGCAGCGGGACGAGCGCGACCGCGAGGTGCGGCGGCTCAAGGACCTCGTGACCGAGCTCGAGAGCAAGCAGGGGGAGACTCAGAGCCGCGAGAAGAGCGCCGTGTCGGCGCGCGAGAAGAGAGTGGCCCGCGAGCTCGAAGAGTCCCGCGCGCAGGCCGACAAGCTGCGCCGGGAGGTCGAGGCCGAGCGCGCGCGGCGCGAGAAGGTCGAGGAGCAGGCCGCTGCCGCCGACAATGCGGCGCGCGAGTGGGAGCGCAAGTGCAAGGCCAGCGCGACCTCGGCCAGCGGCGCGACGGACGCGCTCAAGGGCGAGCTCGCCCAGACGGCCGAGAAGCTCAAGCGCGAGACCGAGCGCGCGCGCGAGGCTGACGCCAAGGCCAAGAAGCTGACTGACGACCTGGCCAAGCTCGACGAGGACCTCGAGGATCTGCGGCTTGCCAACGCCAAGCTGACCAAGGATAACAAGGTCCTGCAGCTCGAGAAGGAGGAGCTTGACGAGGACGTCCGCGCGCTCGAGGCCCGCCTCAAGGCCGCCTCCAGCGCCGGCCAGACGGCGGGCGACGTCGCGAAGCAGCACGAGGCCCAGGTCCAGGCCCTCCAGGCCAAGTTTGAGCGAGAGAAGGCCAACCTGGCCAAGGACAAGGCCGAGCTCGAGGGCCAGCTCGCGCAGGTCCGCGAGTCTCTGCGCGGGGCCGAGCGCGCGCGCGACGCCGCCGGGCAGACGCTCAAGGAGCAGACCGACGAGCTCCAGCGCAAGGCCGAGCGGCTCGAGAAGGAGAAGGCCCTCGCCCTGCACGAGAAGGAGGACCTCGCCGGGCAGGCCCGCGACTTGGCCGACAAGGTCAAGCGGCTCGAGGCCCAGCTCGCCGACAGCAACAAGGCCCAGAGCGCCAACGCCAGCGAGACCGACAAGCGGGCCCATGCGCGCGAGCAGGAGCTGCAGCGCGAGGTCGAGGCGCAGCGGGCCAAGCTCCAGGCGGCCACGGCCGAGCACGCCAAGGCCCAGGCCGACCTCAAGGCCGAGCTCGACGGTCTCCGCGCCAAGCTCCAGGCGGCCGAGGCCCAGGGCAGCGCCCAGGCCAAGTCGGCCGCGGCCGAGGGCGAGGGCCTCGCCTCCCAGGTCAAGGCCAAGGACGAGCAGCTCCGCCAGGCCGAGGCCGAGAAGAAGCAGCTGCGTGAGCAGGTCGAGGCCCTCAAGAAGTCGGCCGCACAGCAGCCGCAGGCCACCAACAATGCGCCCGACCAGGCCAAGCTCGAGGCCGAGAACGCGCGCCTGGTCAAGGAGGTCGAGGAGCTCAAGCACCGGCTCGCCGCCGCTGCCCAGCAGCGTCCCTCAGCCCCCGCCGCTGGTGCGAGCCTCTCCCCCCGGGCTCCTCCCTTCCCCAAGGGCTCCGTTGTCTCACGGTCTGGACGTGTGTGTGTGCGTGTGGCGCGGCACACAGGCTCGGGCAGCGTGATCGCGGCCGCCGTGGATGCCGTCCCTGTCGCCGGCCCCAAGCTGGTTCACGTACGTAGAGTCGTCCGTCCCCGTGCGCACGTGGGCGCTTGCATGACCAACCTGGGTGTGTGTATGTGTGCGTAGCCGACGTCCGATCGCCCGATCGCCAGGAAGCGTGCGCACACGAGCCAGACTGCGGCGCGTCTGCTCGAGGAGAAGCGTGAGAAGCTTGTCGGGCCGTTTGGCAAGGAGGCTGAGGAGGAGCCGGCGAAACCCGCCGCCCCTGCCGCTGCCGCTGCCGCCGCTCCGTCGGCGAGCGAGGAGCAGGAGAAGAAGGAGAAGGTCGAGAAGGCCAAGCGCATGGCCGCCGCGTCGGGAGGCGGCATGATGGCCGGCATGATGGGCAGCCTCGCCGCCGCTGCTGCCGCCAGAGGTATTCTTCTCCCCTTTGTTCGCCCAATGTTCCCGCGTGTCGTGTACTCACCTGTTCGCGATGTTCTACGCAGGCCGTGGTGGCAAGAGCGCTGGCGGCGGCGGTGGTCGCGGAAGGGGAAAGGGCAAGTAAGAGCTTGTGCACCAGAGGAGGCGGGCTCCCCCACATTGGGGCGGGTCACATTGTGCTGCGTTTGTTGTTGTAATGTGCTTTCACACAGCGGTGGTCGTGCGACGACGCGGCTGCTGGTTTCCGGTTGTTTGAGTAGAGGAAAAGACATGTTGTGGTTCAGTTTTACTTGTTCAAGAACTTCTTGCAAACAAGAGCTCGGGTTCATGGCATGAGGTTGGTGGTGAAGATCTGCTTCATGATGTAGGGCAGCTTGGCCGTGTCGAGGCACAGATAGCTGCGGCCCACGGGCAGGTCGCGGCGCCACCGGTCGGCCTCGTCGTGGAAGGAAGCGATGAAGATGACGTAGCTGTTGACCTTCTTCTCCGTGGCCCCGTTGATGAGCCGCCCAATCTCCTTGGGCGGGATGCCGTAGCGGCCCAGGTTGGCGTCGGACAGGAGGAACACAAAGTAGTCGTCACCCTCCTCGGCCAGCACGCGGTCGATGGCCACCTCCAGCGCCTCCACCGTGGAGTCGCCGCTGGGGCAGTACTCGGTGTGGGCGTGCATCCGGCGCAGCACCTTGAGGGCTTCCTTCTCGTTCTTGGGCGGCTTTCCAAACTCGACGAAGGGGATCTCGGGCCCGTCCCCGGCGTGGCCCACAATTGCGTACGCGTACTTGTGCTCGAAGCCCTTGAAGGACTCCATGATCATCACCACCGTCTCGAGCATGCGCTCCAGCCGCCGGTCGGCCTGGTTGAAGCGGTACATGGACGCAGAGACGTCAAAGGCAAACACCAGCCGCTTGGGCTTCTCCTGCGGGCCGCCCGGGGTCGGATCGTGCTCGCCTCGATGCTTGTAGATGGTCTTCTGGCCCGTGATGCCCTCCACCAAGCGCCTGTCATCGGGGGCAGGTCCGCGCGCGCGAGCGAGTGAGGTCACTTGCTTGTGGGTGTCAAGCGCGAGAGGGAGGTGAGAGTCTTGACAACGCACATGTCGTCGAGGTCGCCCGACGTCTTGAGCTTGAGCCACTGGCGCTCCTTGGCCTTGGCGTCGACGGCGGCGAGGATCACGCGCAACTGGCTCACCTGCTGCGAGACCGCCTGGAGGTAGTTGGCGTAGAGCTGCAGGTCGCCTTCAGTCATGTCGATCTCCTTGAGCTTCTTCTCCAGTGCTTTCTGCAGAACGAATAAGATTCCACATGGCCAGCTTAGGCCGCATGCCGTTCAAGGCCGATGACGAGCGGCCACTGGCGTACCTGAGCCATCTCCTTGGCGGCGGCCTTGACCTCGGCGGAGACGGCCTCCTTCTCGGCGTCGGAGAGCTGGTGGATGTCGTGGCCACTGTCCGAGCGGTAGGCGCCGCCCTTGCCGCCTAGTCCGGCCGTGTCGCGGCCGCCCGTCCCGCCGGCCCACGTGTTGCCGCCCACGTGCGGCGTGTTTTCGGGGTCGATCTTGCCATGCTTGGGGCCTTGGGCCTCCTTCCCGTTGTGCTCGTACTCGATCTCCAGCCCCGTCGAGCCGTCCTCATTAAGCACAGGCTGCGACAGCCCGACAATGGACTTCCACCTGTTTGCGTGTTTGTGTTGCGCCCGCCCACAAGGTCAGCCAGCGGCGCGGCAAAGGTAGCTAAGGCAGGGGCGTTTGACCGCTGGAGGCTGTCCTCGATCGCGGCCGGGTCGACCTGGAGCACGGCGACCGTGCCGTCCTCCCACAGGAGGGCCACGTCGCCGTTCTCCAGCTCGCACAAGCTCAGTACGTCGTTGGTCGTGCTGCGATACTGGTGTCAGACACCATACGCACCACCGTGTGAGAAAGAGTGAATGCACAAGTTGAGGACAGGCCGGGGCAGCCGCGTACCCTCGCCATGGGGTGGTCCGGCCGCGAGAGCCGCTTGCGGTGGCGGAGAGCCTCGGACTCCTTGGCGGCGTCGAGGCCCAGGAGATGCGCGTGCGACAGCGGGATGCTCCGCACGCTCCTCGCCTGCGGGTGGACCACCTCGAGCTGGCCCTCGTCCGGCTCGCCCAGCGCCGCCCCTGTGGCGCCGGCTGGTGAGTCCCATTTGGCTCCAACGCGCCGGTATAGAAAAACGTGCCTTTGGGGAGGCGCGTGCGGGCCACCGTGAGCAGCTGCCCGGAGCGGCGCAGGTAGAGCGCTCGTTCGTTGACGACCACGGTCGTTGTGGCCGGCCTGGCCTGGTCGGCGCCGGCAGGCACGTCCTCGAGTCCACGCGGGAAGCACTGGACAGCGAGCGCGACCGGAGCTCCACGGCCCTCGGCGCCGAGGCCGGCCCAGACGGCCGGCGCGTCCGCGATAAAGTCGGCGTAGGCCGGAAGCGGGCGGTGCGGGTCGGCCGACGACAGGAGCGTGGCGTCGGTCGCTTCGGTCGACACGAAATCGTACTGGGCCGGGAAGCTCGACGGGCTCGTGGGCAAGGCCGGCCCGGCCTGCTGTCCCCGACGGGGCGACGGCGGCGCCTCGATCGGGAGCGGCGAGCGCAGGACGCAGGCCCAGCGGAGCCGCGCGGTGTTGCTGCTGCTGCGGGGCGGCAGGGGCCAGCGCCCGACAAAGAGGCGGTCGCGCTGCCCGGCGTCCTCGACGAGCACGACGTCGTGGCGGGGCAAGAACACGCGGCGGAGGCGGAACTGGTGCGGCAGCACGTAGCGGTGGGCGCTCATGTCGGCCAAGTCGACAAAGAGAAGCAGCCGGCCGTCCTTCTGGTAGAAGACCAGCACGTCGCGGCCGTTGAGCGTGAGCGCATCGCACAGGGTGAGCGACGTCGACCGGGCGGGCCGGTGGGACGACAAGTAGAGCTTGTTCCCTGGAAGTGACCTTCAGCTCATCGCACGCATCATCATGATTCCGTATGAGGCGGTGGTCGAACCAAAGAGGGAGAACTGCTGGCTGTCGGGCGCGGGGATGTTGATGGGAAGAGCCTCCCGCCGGTTGGTATCGACAAGAAGCAGGACGTTGTGGGACGGCAAGAACACCTGCAAAAAGAAAAAGTTGTTATTTATTTTTTAAAAAATTTAATAAAAACATTACAAATAATAAATAACGGACATACCACAAGGCGGTCGGTCGCAGGCAGATAGACAAGCCTCGGGTTGGTCGACGAGGGCGAGAAGAACGGCATGTTATCCCCTGCGAGGCGACGTGAGTCAGCTGATGAGAAGCGATACAGGCCAAGGAGCCCAGCGCGCACCGAGCGGGGTGACCGAGTAGGAGGCGTGATCGCCCGTGTAGGAGTGGATCCCAAACGGGTGGTCGACCAGCACGTGGAGCTCGCCCCGCTTGCCGCTCACCATGCTCAGCGGCAGGCCCGGGGTGACCACGCTCCACGAGTACTTGGCCTCGGTGAAGGCGTGCACGCGGGCCTCGCGGCGGCTCCGCAGCTCGAGCACGTGCGGCGGCGGCCACGTCCAGCCCTTGGTCACCTTCAGCGGCACCTTGGTGGCCTCGACCTCGAGATAGGCCCCGCCGGCAATGGTCCACAGCTCATGGGCCACAGGCGGCGGGAGCGGTGCAACGCCGCCGACGCTGACCTTGAACTGCGACCGGTCGAGGAGGCCCAGCGGGATGCCGTGCCTGGACCACGCCATCGAAGGGGGAAGGGAAGGGAGCGGTCAGTCTCTCCACACACGGACGCGCTTCGGCTGTGTGGAGCAGAGGTTGGAAGCAACGGACCTGTGGAAGGTCTGGGCCAAGTGCTCGCGCAGCTGTGGGTTGAAGATGTCAAACGAGAAGACGTTTTCGAGGATTTGGAGGAGCGAGTCCTTCGGGTAGTGCTGCAGGTGGCGGATCAGGTTCACGAGCTCGCGCGTCGAGTAGGGATACGACAGCTGGCCCTGATGATGAAGGGGACGGAAGGCAAGATACAAAAGAGGGGTTGGTCCAAGTAGTTGGTGGGGAGGAGAAGGATGTAGTCTGTACTTCATCGACAGACTTGCGCAAATCGTTGAACAGGCGCGTCAGCCTCTGCAATATGTCTGTGATTCGGAGTTACATGTGGTAAGAAAATAAGAATAAGAAATGATGTGTTAACAGTACCAATAAAAAGAATAATCAAAATGATCAAACAAAAAAAAAAGGAAAGAGAAAGGAGGGCACCTGAGTCGACGTTGGGCCCGTAGGACTGGAGCAGAGCCAGCTCCGATGCCGTGTCCGGGTTGTCGATGGCGTGGCTGCAGTCAAGCCAAACAGGAACGTGAGCGACCTCTCTTGAAGAAGAGGGAGGTGATCATACCAGGAGAAACAGTCCCCAATCTCACGGAAGAAATCGTTGCCCAGGAACGGATAGCCCGGCCTGCGCACCAGGTTCGTGCTCGTGACGATCAGAGAACACAGGAGGACAGCAGCCTATGAAGCAAAGAGGCGAACCTGTTGGCAAGGGCGATGATGCGGAACTTGGGGTGTATGAACACCACGCCGGCCTCCTCCTCGCGGGCGGTCTCCCGGCCCATGATCCTGGTGGACAAGCAATGCTGTCAAGGCGCGCCACGACAGCGTTCAGGACCTGCCGCACGAGAGAGATGCGAGGTACCGTCGGCCATCGGCGAGCAGCATGTAGCGGTCCTCGATGAGGCCCTTCAACACGCACACAACTTCCAGCGGCGCCTTGTCCGCCTCGTCCTGCACACACAAGACAGGAAAGGCGTTGGTTGACGTTGGTTGACGCTCAAGAGCCGAATCACATCGACATTGTACGAGGCCAACGGGACGAACCAGCACGAGGATGCGGCCGTGAACGACCGCCCGCACGAGCGGAGAGTCGAGCCACACGATGCGACCGTCGGCAAGTGAGGGCGCCGACGTGAGCGATTGCACGGTGGTGTCCCTGTGGAGCTGCATGTACTCGCGCTCCTTGCCCAGAAGCTCCAGCAGTCGATCGGCCAGCTTGTTCTTGCCCACGCCTTGGTTGCCGATGAGAAGCAGGTGCTCGCCGAGCTGGAAATGGCGGATGAGGTCCCGCAGCACCACCACTGCCCCAAGGCTGAATGTGAGGTCTTCACCGCCTCAAATGCTCGTGTGTGTGTGTATGTGCACGTACGGTGCTTGGGCACATCGTAGAAGAGGACATGCGGCACCAGCGCCGGTTGCTGCAGCCCAGTCCAGCATCAGCTCAGCAGCGGCGAGACAGCTATCTAGCCTGAGGAGGGGAGGGAGAGGAAGCGCACCTCGGGCTTCTCGATCTCGGCAGTGACGTCGCCAATCTTGACCAGCTCACGGCCATCCACCTGGACAAACTCCACTCGCAGGTTCTCTGGCCAAGGGGCGCTAGAGATGAGACGACGAGACGCACACGCTCAGACAGCGGCCCAATGGCCTTTGCCTTACCTTCGCTGGTCGTTGGCGGCGGCGGAGGGTGGATGCCCGCCTCCTGGAGCAGCTGGTGCACGGCCTCCCTCGTGTCCGGCGGAAGGAAGTGGAGCAGCAGCACGCTCTCGATGTTGTTGAACAGGTCTCCAGGGCTGCGGCTGCATCGCGACACCAAAGACCGTCCAGTTAAGCACAACCTTCAGAACGTGCACTTGATGGGCGGTGGTACGATACCTCGACAAGCGGACGGTGCGGATCAGCTGGCGCAGGGACAGGCAATTGGGGACGCCCCCGATCTTGTTGCCATACAGGGAGCGGTCAAAGCTGTAGACGATGCGCACGTACACACATAAAGACATACGATTTGAGGCTGTTGAGACTTGACGGCGCATCGGGCGTGAGCGGCCAGCTCGGGCCGGGCGTACCGGAGGGCCTTCTCGAGCACGTCCAGCCCGTTGGGCAAATCACGGAAGAGGCTGCGCAAGATGTCGGCCTTTTGGTGGAAGAAGGACACATCGTTGAAGGCCAAGTAGTGGAAGTGGAACAGCGAGATCACCTCCGACGTCAGCCAGTTCACGCCTAGTGGGCCAGAACCACATACATGGTGAGCTCGACGTGAAGGAACGAAGTGGTTGTGGAGACAAGTGTGCCTTGCTTGAGCGTGGGAGGGTTGGCAAGGACGATGATGCGGAAGGCGGGGGCGATGGGAACGATCTTTCGCCGCCTAAGCTCGCGCTCGACCTTGGCCCTGTCCCATCCCTGCCCTGACGCGGCCTCTTCGGTCTGCCTTAGCCGGTCGACTCCCATACGGCGCTCCATTTCGGTCTCCTCATCGCCCTCTTCTGCAGCAGCGTTATTGACCTGCTTATATATTATTATTAATTTTATTATTTTTTTAAAAAAACAAATAAAATGCTTCAACATGAAAAATAAATTGGTGGACTGACATACGTTGGTCATTTGGTCGAGCAGGACCTGCACCATGCGATGATAGCGGTCCACACGCACCAGCCGTGTGCCGTCGAACAGTGTGATCTCCCTGCACCAAGCAGACCCAACGTCAAATAGAGAAACGGCAGCCAAGAAGACCGGTGGCGAATGTTCACCTGTCAGAGACCAGACGCTGGAGCATGCTCAGCGTTGTGGCTGGAAGCCTGTGCGCACCTGCAAAAAAAGCGAGTTCACGGGTAAGTGCAAAGGCAGAGAGGTTAGCGTAGAGAAAGCCGAGAGATACCGTCGAGAAGGCAAACAAGCCCGATCAACGCCGCATGAACCAGGGGCGAGTGAGCCCAGTCCGTGTCCCCTGGGAGCATAGCGTCATCAGCATGAGCCTCACCACCACCACCAGGAAGGGGGCTGCCACGTGCTCGAGGATCACATACCGTTGGGCTTGGTGATGCGCCGCTGCAGGAGGTCGCGCGAGGTCATGTCCTTGTAGCAGTTCACGATCTGCACGTTGGCCGCATAGCCCAGGCGCTCTGTGTTGGCCGAAGAACGCGAGCGTGAGCCACGCTTTGAGGGGAAAAGCGCGAGCAGCAGCTGCCTGGCCACAGGATACCTGCAAACGCCTTGACGAGGGCGGTTTTCCCCATGCCCTTCTCGCCCACGATGCAGATGTCCTTGCCAATGGCATGGTCTTGGATCATGCTCGTGATCAGGAAGTCGTTGTACGCCGTCATCACGAAAGACGAAGGCCGGCCTTTCGCGCCGCGTTGCTGCAACTCGGCGTCGGCGCGGTCCACGTGAGGTCCCACCGCCGCTGCCACCTCAACGGCATGACCCGTCAGCCTGTGCTTGAATTGAAGCAGCTTCGCCGTCGATGCTCCCTCGCTGCTGAGGCTCACGCCAACAAACTCGTAGCTGTCATCGTAGTCCACCTCGGCCGGCACCGATGCGGCCACGAGGGGAAGAGGCTCTGCTGCAGCAGAATGAGTGGTCTACAGAGGAAAGAAGGCCAACTCGAGCGAGGTCGTACCAGCGCCTTTCTTGGAATTCGCCTTGTCGGTTACCGACGGTAGCGATTGCGCCGGTTGCTGCACGAGCCCAAACTTGCGCAGCGCGACCTCTATGGTCTCCTGATCCTCTTTTTCCTGCATCGCATCATCAGTCGATGAAAGTGAGGTTGCACGGAGCAACTGTTGGTTGCAGCATCGACGTGAGTGACGTTACCAGGAGCAGGCGGTACGGGAACACGCGAGGCAGGCATTTGCTAAGGTCGACACTAGGGAACTGCGACAAAAGGGTCGCAATCGAGATGACACCGCTCTCGCCCATGTGCGGCACGCCCATCACGCCGTCTGTCCCACGCACCGCTGGGTCGTTGGCAACTTTGGAGAAGAGAAGAGCGACGAGGAAAGAGGAGGAGCCATGTGGGTACCCGTGTTCTCAAGCGCACGCAGGGCCTCCACAGCCGAGAGGAGGCGGCGCAGGAGATGAGTGGTCATGTCCGGCACGAAGCTCCGCAGCGCGGCGTATTGCGCGCCCACCGAGTAGCCAGACACCTCACGCGCCTGGAAGCGGCTGCGCAGGGGCGGATCCAGCGCGCTGCCCGGGTACTTGGGCACCTGTGGTATTGTGTGGCGGGATGATAGTGTTAACTATTGTGCGTCTCGTAAAGCCAGTGCGTGCTGGTTGGTACAACGCGGGCGTACCGGAAGGCCCAGGGCAATGACCCTAAAGTTGGAGTGCACTTTGACCAGGCCCAGGCGCTGAAAGTCCTCCCTGTTTTGGTGAACAGGCAAGAAGAGGAGCGTTAATCGTTGGCCTCTACTTGCCAGTTGCTCACACATAGAGGAGCACGTGCTTGGAGTGGGTCTTCCTCAGCTCCTCGTATCGAGCGGCGCTGATGAGCATCCTCCCGTCCTCAAGTGACATCTCCCGATTCTGTGTGGAGAAGGTACAGCACTTTTTGTCGGCGCTGGCAGTCCCGCCACACAAACAAACTGGTGGGGCGTGCTGTACCTCGAGCAGATTGTTGAGAACGGGCAACACATTGCGCTCGCACTTCTCCAAGCCTGTGCCCACGCTGGCTCAGCTCAGTATCCTCACAACAGTGTGGCAAAAAACAAAAAAAACAAAAAAAAAAAAAATTGATGGGAGGACTGAACGTTCTCACCTTCTAGGATGAGGATGCGGCCCTGCGTGGCGGCAATCACAGGAGGCTGATCTAAATGCTGCACGGTGCCGTTGATGATCTCGCGTCTCTGCTTGAGGTCGCCCTCGGTCGTGTCCGCCGACAGAGCCACATACTCGGCCTCACGTCGAGTAACTGCCGACCGACACGCGAGTTAAGCTTCGGATGGAGTCATACGATGATTATGGGCTGGCTCAGACGTACTTTCGCAGTAGCGGAACGCAAGCCAACGACGAGAGGGACCGGGAGGCCTGCAACGAGGTGAGGAACTATTGCATAGAACCAGGGGCAGATGCTGGGTACCCAATGAGGAACATGTCTTGCCCAAGCTTGTCCTTCTGCATCATCCATCGAAGGTGGGCTGCAGGTCAACCCAAGAGGACAGCGGGTGAGACGTGTGACCTCGCCCCAAGGAAGAGGAGGAAAGGGAAGCAACCCAACACTTCAGGAGACTGGTGGGCGATCGGGGAGCCCACCGGCGCCACGCCCCACGGGACGAGTTCGGGGCGGGTGGAGGGCTGCAACTGCACACTAACGTCTCCAATTTTCACCACCGCCTCTCCGCCCTGCGTAGACGGTCACGTCCAAGACTACGGAGTGAATCTAGAAAGTCCTGCGTCCAGGTCCGGGAAGGCACGTACCGCGCTCGTGTGGCAGATGGTCACTCCGCTGGGTTGCGGCAAGCTATGGTGGCCGTAGACCGTGGCCAGCCGTCGTGCTGCCTTACGGCGTCCACAACGGTCCTCCATCGCTCAACTTGCCAACAAGACTCGGCGGTAAGGGAGGTTTATGTTTCCCTTGTGTTGCTGGCGTTTCAACTTATTTTCTCTTTCTCTTTGTGAAAAGGCACATTTCTTGTTTCCCTTCTAAAAACAAGGTTAAAAAAAAACGTTGAATGCGGCCACTAGCTTCGTTGGCCGACATAATGCGTGCGACGACCTTACCGCTGCTGGCGCTGACTTGACGTAGGGAGAGGAAGCATAGGGAAACAGCGTATGAATCCTGGCCAGGTGTTGCATGATTTACTCGCTGACTTGGGAGGCGAGGAGGACGAGCCGATGGACCACCAAGAACGACGCGAGGGAGCGACGAATGGCGGTACGTTTGCTGGTACGCGAGTGGCTGCGCGAGCGCCACGTGGTGAGGAAGATCGCCGCCTGCGGTTTCGAACGGCTCAGCCCGGCCACGAGAAGCAAGCTGGTGCTGTGGCTCGACGACATGCTCCGCCATGCCATTGTGGCATCAACGGCGAAGGCAACGACGATGGTCACGCGCTTGGCAGCCCTGCTGAGGCCTGCGCACCCACATGCGACCTAAGACATGTCACCGGTCATGAAGGCATCACACCGTCGATCCTTTGTCGTCTTTTCTCATTCGTCCCATCATCGGGCATGTCGACATCTACATTGTTCGGGCAGCCTATCGGATTCCTTCTCCAGGAACAGAAAGCACAGGACACTTGCCGTTGTTCATTCCCCAACGCACGCACTCACCGTACTTAACCATGACCATGACGCGTCTCCTGCTCGCTCTGTGCTGCCTCCTCGTCTTGGTGGAACTCTCGCTCTCGCTCTCCTGTGCGTCGTGCGGCTCTGCGTGCGCCCTGGCGTGCATGAAGCAGTGCGGAAGCAGCTCCTTCTCCTACAATTGCCAGGGGCACGGTTCGGCCCCTCCGACGGTCAACTGCACCTGCGGCAGTGCGCCCGTGCTTGTCCCTGCCTCGGGCGAACAGCCGGCAACGCCGCAGTGAGCATCTCTGAGCCCTAATCTCACGCTGCGCCACAGATTGGCTTGTCATCAAGCTGATAGTGTTGTACCACCCAGCGTTTAGCTCCTCCTTAAAGAAAACCGTTTCCTCTCTTGTCTGTTGTGGCGCGACCTTGAGGCCCGGGTGGGGTCACTTGTTGGAGAAGAGAGAACAAAGCGCTCTGAGAAGAAGAGGGGAGATCTCAGAGCAGTGCGCGACTGCCGTCAAATGAAGCCGAGCTTGAGGTGCCAGCCGCCAAGTGCTCGTTCTTGGCCTGGACCAAGCTTCCTTCTTCTGACATTGACCAGGTTGCTGTCTTCCTCTCTCTCTCTCTCTCTCTTTGTCTCGTGTTCAGACGGCGTGTTCCCAGCATCAGAATGTACGAGCCCCTACATCATCCACTGCGTGCTGGCCGTGGGGTACAACCTGAATGCCAACCCGCCCTACTGGGTACGCCATCTGGTCCATTCCCACGGGAGAAGGAGGGAATGATGCTCACCCAAACCCAAAAAACACCCAACAACACAACGTAAGATTATCCGCAACTCGTGGTGGGGGACTGACTGGGGTATGTAGAGAGAGCGAGAGATCTTTTGCTTTTCTTGCAGCGGTGGAGGTGGTGGGCTGATCATGTCCACGCTGTTTGTTGTTGTGGGGAGCAGGCATGAAGGGCTACCTCTACTTGGAGCTTGGCAAGAACGCCTGCCTTGTGTCGAACATGACCACGTCTGCCAGCGTGTAAACTTCTCCAACTTCAAGAAAGATAAGAAAAGAAAGAGAAGGTCAAGGGGAAGTGTTCAAGTTAGTTCTAGGTATGTTTCCCTTGTGGAGTGAGACAAGTCAACCCAGCACGACGGCTGGCCACGGTCTACGTCCACCATAGCTTGTCGCAACCCAGCGGAGTGACCATCTGCCACACGAGCGCGGTTCGTGCCTTCCCGGACCTGGACGCAGGACAAATGTTTCTCTTGTGTTGCTGGCGTATTCACTTGTTTTTCTCTTTCTCTGTGCTTTGTGAAAAGGCACATTTCTTGTTTCCCTTCGAAGAACAAGACGCGTTCGTCCGGAAGAACGAAGATAGGCCATCGTCGCACGCATTATGTCGGCCAACGAAGCTAGTGGCCGCATAAAACGATATTTTTACCTTGCGGCTAAAGAGGCCCTAGATAGTGAAATGAAGTACGTCCGCCCAGATTTGCATTAATTCGAGGAAATCCGCTCACATCATGATGGGATCTGCGTTGCCTGGTCTGAGCAGATACCGGCATGGTGCCATAATCGTCCGTGGAGGCCGAATCATCTCAAAGGGTTTCAATCACTACCGACGGACACCACACAGTACGTCCCCGCCACGTGCAGCACGACCTCCTCCTCGAGACTACAACACACAGCCATCATCATGCAGGCATGTCAACGCATGCCGAGATGGCAGCGTTGAACGGGTTGGAGAGCGGCAGGAATGAGGAACGCAAAGAACTCGCGCGGGGCAGCGACCTCTTCGTGGTGCGATTAGGCGGCAGGGCCATCGAACCCCTAGACTCTATTTGGTCCCGCAACTCGAGGTGCCCTGACAGCTTCCCCTTTCTCTAAGCAGCTGGCCCTCAACTGCAGAAAGTCTCACGCGTGCGTGTCTTCTGCGCAACAGACCCTGCCCGGTGTGTGTGGAGTGGATGTACAGATACGGCGTGCGGCGGGTCTACTACACAGTGGGTCGGCAGACCAATCGGTGCGTGACCTCTCGTTGTGCTCTTCCTTTGATCAACGGTGAGCAACGCATCATGGTTAACGCCTCCTCCTCTCAAACCACACTCGAGCAGTTATTTTCGAAACGCTCCTGCTGCGATGGTCGATGCTACCGATAATGAGAACGAGTACGAGTTTTCATCAATGTCTCCTCTTGTCGTGCAGCAATGAGTGTTTGAACGGCACCATTGAACATGTTTGTGCCATCGCTCTACTTGCAGGGAGATGGACGAGCTGGTGGTGGTGGGAGAGGACGGGAAGGAGATTGCTGGTCCTCCAGCCAATTTTGAGCAATTGGCGAGTATGGAACAGGAAGGATCGAGGGAAGGCTGGTGGGTAGAGAAGGTGGAAGACCTCAAGCACAAGATGGAGGACTGCCTCAGATACGACCTTTCCCGGTACATAGCTGATCCCCGCATTCGTCCGTTGCCACTTTAATAACAACACCATCACCAGGTACAAGCACCCACAATGTAACCACGAACCGATACCTTTCCTCAAAACGGAGAAGAAGGAGTGCGTTTCTGTCGTGTAGAGAGGCGAACCTTAGAAAATAAAATAAAATAAAATAAAAAATGCAAAAAAGACGGCCCAACGGTCTTGGGAAGAAAAAGGCGGTAGAATCTAATCTCTCGGCCATTAATCTTTGCCGGCAGCATGGCGGAGGCTTCGGAATGGTACAGTACGCGCAACAAGAATGTCAAGCGCAAACGTTCTGTTCTCGAGTCCGATGAACCGTCACTCGAGGCGTCCGGGGACTTGATGTCCCAGGATGTGCTGGGCTTGCAGCCCCTGAAGAAGTCTCGAGTTACCACAACCAACATCGCCACTGCCCCAATCACTGCCGATGATTCTACTGCCAAAGACGTGGAGAGCACCGCAAAGCCAGCGGAAGTCGAGCTTGATCTTGCAGAGGCCTTGGAGTTCATCCAGCACAATTATTTGAGCGGCATCTCTGCCCTCATGTATTCTCTCTCTCACCTACTATTCCCTCCGACCGGCGAGAGCGAAATCGACAAGCTTGACAAGAGCACGTACAAGCAGTTCATCAAGGAGTTCTACGCCCGGCGGGCAGATAGGCGAATGCTCGTTGCGCCTCTCAAAAAGGAACTCTCGAAGCAGGCCAAGGACAAGAAGCTTAAAAGCGTTCTCAAGGAGAAGGGCTTGACGACCGCCAAGCGGCGACCCACGGCATACCAGGTCTTTATGAAGGAAGAAGCGGCTCGCATACGAGAGAAGGAGCCCGACCGCCGCTTTGAACAGGGCGAGCTGCTGAGTACCATCGCCCAGAGGTGGAAGGAACTGAGCGAAGAGGAGCGGATGCCCTACGTCGAGCAGGCCGTGGTACCTTGCCTCGTTAGCCCTAACTTGGCTTTCCTTCACTGCCTTGGATCGTTGTTGGCCCTAACGTGCGAGGATCAACGCGACTGACCTACAGAAAGCCGCGGGCCCGGAAGAGGACGCTATGCTGTTGCGTGCTGGCTGGAGAGAGTACAAGAAGGAGCACATCGCACGCGTCCAAGAGAGCCACCCCAACATGCTCCCCGCCGACCAGGAGGCGTTACTCCAAGCCGAGTGGGACGCGCTCACCCCGGAGCAGAGGGAGGCCTACACCGAGACTGCCGTACGATCACTTGCGTTTCTCTCCGGTGGGCAGCAGCTCACTTCGTCCACTTGGGCTGGGCCTCCTTTGCAGGCGGCGCTGGTCAAGAGCAAGCGCGCGACGAAGTCGAAGGCTCAGACTCTTTCCAAGACGAACCGCCTCATCAGCGGGACGCTCTCTGACGACGAGGGCCAGATCGTGATCCGCAGCAGGAAGCGCCTCCGCGCCGACGCACTGGCCAACATTTCCAACCTCCCGTCCGTCGTGGTGGTCGATCTGACCATCAACAGGTCCGTCGGGCTCCTTCCCGTGCCTTCTCTCTCTCTCTCTCTCTCTGGAGTCGTTGCTTCATTTCGTCTGACACACGTTTCTGCTGGTTCGACACACGCGCGTACGCACACAGCACGACGCCCCATCGCAAGTTTGCCTTTGCCAACCCAATCGGCGGCATCCCCATTCCGCTTGGCCGCAAGGCCGGGGTAGACTCCCTCTCGCTCCCTCCCTCCTTTGCTCCACTCATTTGACGAGTACAAGTCGCTCGTAGGTGCCTTCCTTTCATGTTGACTTTTTACGCCCGCGTTGTGTGCTGCTATGGCGTGCAGTTTGGCATGTCGGTGGAGGGCATCTGGGAGGGCTTGAAGGTGTTTGAGAAGGCTGGCGTCGACCGCGACGTGCTGGCCAACCAGAAGATGCGGGGCATCCGCCGCACGGAAAAGAAGAACGGCAAGCTGCTCGGGTGGAGCCAGGGCCTCAAGGGCCACTCGGACGGCGAGCCCCTGCTTAATGCCGAGTCCGCCCGCTGGAAGATTCTCTTCCCGGCCTATCACTATGGTGCGGCCTCTCAAATCCCATTCTTTTAATTTAATTTAATTTAATTTTTTTATAATTTTAGAAAGACATTGATTTTTATTTTAGTATTGCTGACCTTTGTGTGTTCCTTCCTGATGCAAAGTCCTCACGGAGTGCTTGAGCACGGAGGTCGAGGACTTGAAGCGTCTCCTGGAAAAGGGCAAGCGGCTGGTGCTGCTGGATGCCGACGAAGGCACCGACGTCTACGACTACACCAAGCCCCTGGCGGCCGCCGAACTGCTCCGGCGCTATCTCCTCGACCAGTGGCCCTCGCGCGAGGAGGAGCGCCGTGTCAAGGCTGCCAAGCCAGCTGAGGTACCATTTTGTTTTTATTATGTCCACTTTCTTTTCTCGTTCTTCCTGCCTCTGTCGGCCACACGCACGCTGCAGTGCCTAACGCGTGTGACTTTAAACAGACCGCTGCAACCAGCACGTCCACCAAGAAGGGCAAGCAGGCCTCCAAGGACAAGGCATCCAAAGACAAGCCCTCTAAGGGCAAAGACAAGTCCGGCGATGATGATAAGGAGGAGATGGAAGTGGAGCAGCGCCAGTCGGAGAACATCCACTGGGACAGCCAGGTCTCTGTGGGAGACGACGAAGAAGAACATGACCAAGAAGAGGAAGACCCTAGCGAGGAGGAAGACGACAGCGAAGAGAGTGATGAGGAGAGCGATGAAGAGGAGGAAAGCGATTGAGCGTCTTCAGTACAAACAAAGGTTGACCTTGTGTACGTCCAACTCCTCGGCGTTACCCACTGGACATATCGAGCTCCTTTGCTCTGGGGCTTGACCTTGTAAAATGGACCATCACCTCATGCGCCCCGGGAGCCCCGCGTGCGTTTCTGGGATGGCGCGCGCTCCACCAAGCGAGTTGTGAGTTGGGCCGGTTGAGCGGGAGGTGTCCAGAGGGGTTGCGGTCGGATTTTCTACCAGGCCGCGGCACGCTCCCTTGATAAAAGGGCAGACAGCTGGCAGTTGGATTCAAACACTCCTCAACTCAAGCACAAACAGCACAGCACCTCTTTCTCTTGATCACTTTAACAACATGGCCGAAGGACAGAAGGTTAGGTTCACCTACAAGGAGGACTCCTCTCACGTCCCCGAAGAGTATTGGGTCGTGGCCAACCCTGGCTTGCCAGAGAAGTTCAAGGAGGACCCTACCATCCCACTCACCGACGTGCTGCAGTCATTCAATATCTTCAAGGGGCACGGCAAGTCTGGACAAGCTCCGCAGGCTGACCTCTTGTATGACCATACCGGCTTGATGTGTCCAACTGTAGGAGTTGGTGTTGTCTCACTATCTGGCGCGAATGCACACAGGCGGGTGTTTGGAACCACCGACCAGGAAGCGGTCATCAGGAAAATTCTATCCGAGGGCATGTTCCCTAATTCGAAGGCCGGCCTCAACTTCATGGAGCACAAGAACCAGCGGACGATGAAGAAGGAGAAATAAGCGTCAGCCAGCACAGAAAATACATTTGATTTTTTAACACACGCAGCACGTGGGGCGAAATTTGGCCGGGATGTTTCCGCAGAAATCACAGTTTAAAATCAAAATACAAATAAAGAATAAAAAGGAGACAAGCCGGCTTCCACAACAAACGACAGAAGATGCCGAGACCAGGAGTAGGCCCCTACCCCGAATGGAGACCAGAGACGTTTAATGAGCTGGACTACATGGTCGTCTTTGTCGTCTTTTGCTTGGCGATCTGGCTCTTTGCGAAAGTGTGTGGATTCGTAACAACTCTGGTTACGAGTGCCGTGAGATGGCTCCTCATCTTAGCTTGCGTACTGCTGCCTCTTGTCTTCCTCTTCCAACTCGAGCAGGCCCAGCCGGTGCGGCTCAAGTTACTGCAGATGTACAACGATTCTATCCTTCTCCAGCCGCTGTACGTCTCGATGCGTGGACTCCTCATCTTGCTGGTCAATTGGCTACGAGGTCGACGATCTGTCGACGAGCTCTAGAGGTTATGTACTCCCCCACGCAGATGCTGAGAGGAGAGTTGCATCGAGAAAGTACCCGAAACGAAAAAGCCATCTCTTTTGTACATACATCCTGAAAAAACCTGCTCCACCGCCCCTATTCCCCTTTTCCATCATAGACCAGCAAGGGCGTTGGTTGGGTCGCTCAGCTGCTGCGCAGTCACCGCTTCGGCCACTTTGCGCAATGTGAGCAAGCTCGCCGAAGCCAGGGTCCTAAGAGGGCAGAACAGGAGGATGAAGAAGAAGAAGGTGAGACCGAGTAGTAGAAGTTCAGAGAAGATCGAGAGGTCATACGAGGGGCACGCACCGGGATTGTTCGTCGGGGTCATCGCGGTAAACGGCCACGAGCCAGGCCTGGAGCTCGTTGAAGTCATCGAGAAAGTCCGAGACGAGGAGCCCCACGGGCACGACAGCGATGGTGCGCGCGGCGGCCAGCAGGGCAGCGCGTCGCACGTTGGCCTCGCGATGGTACCGCACGGCCCACACAAAGTCCACCAACGCCCTCACCATGCGGTAAAGGGCCGAGGGCGGCGCGGCAGCGCCCATGCACTCGACGAAGACCGAAAGCGCGTGGAGCAATTTGCTGAGCACGATGCTGTCCTCTCCCAGCAGGTTGAACGTGTTGTCCGCACTGTCGAGAGACTCTCGCGTCAACTTCAAGAGAGCGAGAGCGAGAGCGAGAGCGAGAGCGAGGAGAAGGAATGGCACACACCTGTCGTAACCGCGCATAAGGGGATAAAAGAAAAGGCCGTGCATGTTCACGAAACGGTTGGGCTTGCCTGCACAGTCAAAAGCCACAGTAGGGGAGGTGTGATGAGCCGAGCCAGGCGAAACGTCTCACGAAAGCGGATGCCCGTACCCGCTGGAACCTGCTGTTTGGCGCGCCCCTTACGTCGAACTTCCGTGCCCAGCGGTTTCATGCTGTTGTGTTTGGCCACCAGAGCTGATGGCTCCTCCGCCTCCGTCTCGGCGAAGCCCGGCAGATAGGGCACCGGTGGGCTCTCATCGCCCGTTGCCGAGCCTCTGGCGGGTCGGCCGATGAAGAGCGGGGCGAAGCGCGTGGCGGAAAGAGACGAAAGGCCGCCGCTGAGGTTGATATCCTTGGTCTCTCGCGCTAGAGGCTCCAGAGCCGCAGCTGCTTTGTGTCAACGGCAATTTGAGCGAGGCGATACTAGAACAACGATCAGGATAGAGGAGCGCATACGTGCAGAAGCCTCGGTTACAGCTTTCAATGGGAGCGGGTGGGGATCAGAGGCAAACATTGGCGCCAGCGACGACCCGGCCAGCTCTTTCGCGGCCTCCGCCATGACCACCAGCATGTCCACTCTGTGCACAGAGGCTGGGACTAAGCCATGTGCGAGAGCAACAACAGCAGGGAGCGCGGTACCGCTGCTGCAAGGAATAGTTTTGCGCGTAGAACTGGTCCGTGAGGTATTTGCACAGCTTGGCGGTCTCGTCTTCGCTAGCAAGCAGGGCGATCATCGCCTTGAAGCGCATTTCACCAAAGCCTTCGATCTCGTACTGGTTATGGATATGTAGCAGTGTACGCATCAACTCGTGCGACAGATCGTGGAGATCGCCTGTCCCAGTTCGCCGCAACAAATTAGTGAAGTGCGCTGGCGCAAGAAGGCATGCAATGTACCGCGAGCATCCAGGCGGATGAGCCCTTCGGCGGCCTTGAGCGCGCCCTCGATCCTATCCGGTTCCTCTCGAGCGCGCAATCCTGCAGCGGGCCAACACAGACATGATGAAGGTAAGTACGAGGACACAGTTGACGAACAGTATGGCGTTCGAGTCGCACGCACCAGCGAGCACATCGCGGAGGTAGACGGGTATCTTGCCCTGTCCCAAGTCGCTTTGATCGTCGGCCAGATCATAAGGCTGGAGCTCGTCGTCGTCGTCGTCATCGCCGTCACTCAGCCCACCACTATCGTCACTGTCCTCGATCTGAAGATCGGTGTCATCAATGTCGCTACCATCCGCGCCATCGGCCTTGGCCTCGTCTTTGCTTGCGAAGAACAGGGCGTCGGGATCGTCTTCCATCTGCTCTCAGTCTTACAGGTCAGCAACAGCGCCACAATAGATCTTTTAAAGCCGGTGCATACAGTTTTCTTCTCCTTTCTTTTGCGTCGTCGCTTCTTGGTGCCAGGTGCCGAGTCTGCCAGCAATGCAGCCTGCTTCGTGTCGATTACATCGGTACCGTGTGCCTCTGTCTGAACCCCGACACTATCGTCGATGTCGTCCTTATCCTCTTGTTCGTCGTCATCGGACAAGGGCGTGTACTCAAACGTGAGCGGCTTCTCGGCCTCAGGGTCGAGAATGCGAGAGAAACGCTCCGCCACGATCATGCCGAACCGTCGCGTACGGCCCACCGGGTAAGCGATGTAGTTTTGCACGCCTCCGACCAACCCGATGAGGAGACCCTCTGCCAAAGTACGGTATAAGCCGGTGATAAAGCGCCAGAGGAAGAAGTGAAACGTACCGGTATTGTTGAGGTCCTCCTTGGTGAGATAGTCCAACCCGTAGAGAAGGGTCCTACATAGGTACTTGTGCTGCTCATACGACGAATGTCGGATGAAGCTCTTCTCACCCCACACGCCGACGACCTTCACGAGCGCGCCTAGCAGTGGCCGTACGCCAAGGAGAGCCTCGCCGAGCTCGCCGTCTACTTCGTCGCCACCTGCCTTTTCTTTGCCCTTGCTGGAAGGTGGCGTGGGATTGAGGCGAGCGATGAAGTCAACCAGCATACGAAGAACTGGCGCCGGATAGACCTTGACCAGCAGCAGCTTGTGCAGGAAGAGAAACGAGAGCGCGTTGTCGTTTCTTTTTCCCGCGTTCAACCCACCGTCCATGTGCGTGATGGTCGTCCCGAAGAGCTCGAGGAGCACCTGAGAGCGGAGCTGATAACGTTGAAGCGGAGACGGCTGATGCTGCGATCGCGCGTGCGCGTATGAGCGTCGGGTGAGAGTAACTAGCTCCGGTGAAAACTGCCTCGTGTGCACGAGATGCTGTAGCAGAGCATGCACGAAGCCTTCTACGGCGTTCTGAGGGATGGCCCGAAGGATCGTCGCAAAGCGAGATTGCCACTCCCTGTCGAATACCCTCTTGGTTGATTACTGACCAAGGACGAAGCCACAATGCAGGAAAGGAGAACCGTACCGTTCGTGGATGCGAGCAAGTATGAATGGCAGCAAGATTTCCATCATGCATGCGCCCCTGCCAGCAAGACTTAGCTTGCCGAAGAACTGGCCAAGCAATGCTAGCATTGCTTCTTGGTTCCCCTGTTGATGCCAGACTTTAAAATAAAGAGCATCCCCACCGCAAGGAGAAGGGGGCGCGTTCATACCTCGCTAGATAATGCACCAAGCGCTTGAGCAGTAACAAGCCGCGTATACTGCCTACCCGAATAGCACGAGAGGTTAGAGGTGCTGCTGAGGGGCCCAAACTGCAAGACCGGCCGTACGCACGAGTGGCGAAGAGAATGTGGTACATCGTCGGTAGCGCCGTGATAGACTGCGCTAACCCGGTCTGGAATGGCGCAGAGCATGCTCATCATGCGTGGCCACAGGCTGCTTTGCCCTCCTCTGCCATGGCCAACAGCAACGATGCGCAGCAAGCCGTTCAGACCTCTCAGAGGAGCACAAGATCGTAAAGACGTACCGCTGCCGAGCAAACTCGTTGAACAGGCGTGAAAGGCCTCCATGAGAGGTGAGCATAGCGCTCAGCAACTCAACTACCGTCTTGGCGATAAAGTCCTTTTCGTTCGTGCTGTCTACGCTCTGGTGGTCACCGTCCTCGCTGGCTGTGTGCGCTGGCCGGTGGCGCACCTCCAATACGATAGGGTTCTTTGCTCTGAGGCCCTCATTCCAGCTGTTCTGTTGGCTGTCCTGCGTTGTGTAGCTGTGCCCACGCTCGGCCAGCTCCTGTGCCAAGGCGAGGAAGGCGTCCACCTGCGGCACTTGGGGCGAAACGAAGAAGGCATCGAAGATGCACGTCCGCTCGGTGCGAGGGAAGCACAACACCCAGTTTGGCAGTACAGACTGCAGGAGGAATCGAGCCCAGTTGGCATATTGCTCATCGAAGAAGGCCTGCCTGCAATCGTGTTCCCAAAGCCCTTTGGAGTGCGACGCGGGCGTCAGCGGATCATCTTGGTAGCCGCCAAAGATTCCTGCTGAAATCTGCTTCAGCGCCTCTTGCACCTCATCGGCACTCCTTGCTGCAGTGATACGCGCCTTGGCATCAGCCACTCGCTTCCGCACCAGCTCGGCCATCTACCGTTTTGTCCGTTCTTGGCGTCAAAAGGTCATGAAAAGAGTCCCAATGAAAGAAAAAAAGAAAAACACACAAGCACACGGACCACCCGAAGACGTGGTTCGCCTCTCTTTCTCTCCCTTTCTACAGGCGCGGCAGCACACTTATGCTGGCGTGCAAGGAACAACAAAACTTACTCGCCCTGGTACGTGCGGTCATCGGGCGGCAGGTACCACGAGTCGTCATACACAAGGTCCTGACCGCCTTGCGACGGTGGTGGCCCTTGCGGCTGGTACGCACTGGCATGAAAGTGCCCCGCATCCGGGTGATGGAGATGCTGGTGGTGCTGCTGGTGGTGCTGCTGGTGATGCTGCTGGTGCGGGTAGGGAGACTGCTGCAGCAGCTCGTTGTTGGGGGCCACGAGCGGTGCACCACTTGAGTGCTGTGGAGGCAGCCCGCTCAGCGAAGGAGACGGAAGCGAGGGCATGTCGGCGCCTCCTGCGTACTGCTGGTAGCGATCCGCGTAGGTGATCGGCAGCGGGTTGGAGCGGTACAGCCGTCGTCCTTCGTGGTGGTGCTGCTGCGGGTCCTCTTCACCCGGCGGGCCAAGCAGGCTAGCACCAAACAAAGGCGACGGGTGCTGATGCTGTGAGAGCTGGTGGGCATACTCGTGAGAGGGCAGGGGCGCGGCAGACGTCGGTTGCGGCGGCATCGTGAGTGGCGGCGAGCAGGGCGGAAGGCTATCCTGCAAGAAGCCGGGCGGAGCCGGGATCGAGTACTGCATGCGCAGGTGGGAGGGGTCCGTCGCGAGTGCACCACCGGACGAGGAGAGATCGGCACTGCCGGGCGGGTAGGCGCCCGGACTGGCCGTGTGCAGCAGCAGGCCGGAAGAAGACTGCTGCGAGTCGGACGAAGAAGATCGCGCCGCGGTACGGCGAGACCGCGACGTGCTGCTGAGCGGTGATGGGTGCGAGCGAGTGGGCTCGCCGCCAGCGAGCGTGGAGAGGCTTGGATTGGAACGAGAGCGGGGGAGGGAAGACGACGACGGGTCCCGCTGAGCGCGAGAAGGCGGGAGGACGGGTTGCGAGAGGTGAGGCGGGTGAGAGTCGCCCATCATCTCCATCTCCATCTCCACCTCCGCCTGGTAGCAGGTCTGACAGGTGTGCGTATGCTCGCTCGGATGGTGGTGAAAGTAGGGATGTTGGTGTTGTGAGTGGTGGTGATGGTGATGATGGTGGTGAGGATAGTGTGGTGGAGGCGGTGGCGGAGGCTCTGGTTGGTGCGGATGTTGATAGTGGCGCTGATGATAGTGATGAGGGTTGTGAGGGTGGAAGTAGTGTGGCTGGTACGAATGCTGCGGTGCGTGTGCGTGGTGCTGTCGCGACACCTGATAGGACCGTGCCGGAAGCAAGTGCGGATGAGAATACTGATCTGCCGGTGGCAGTGGCGCCACAGGAGGCGATTGTGGCAGGTACTGACGCGACGTGGGCATGCGCATCTCCTGCTCGGCTTCAGAGCCCATCGCAAGCTGCGGGGAAGGGAGTGAAGACGACGGTGGTGTAGATTTGGAGGTCGAGGTGGTGGTCACGGCTGAGGTTGCAGTCGCGGTCGCGGTCGCAGTCGAGGGGCTGCGAGTGGCATTCTTGGCCCCCACCCGCTGTCTCAGAATCGAAGACAGGAATCCTCGTTTGCTGAGCTCCGGCGAGGACGAAGAGATAGACGAGGCACCTGTGGGCGATCTCACCGATCCGCTGGTGCCAGACCCAGCGCCAGGAGATGAAGCGGTGTGCGCTGATGTAGAAGTCGAGGTCGACGTAGCGGTAGTCGAGTGCTGCGTGTCGCCCGACTGCGTAGCGGCGCTTCCGCTCAGCATATTGGGGAGAAGACCGAGATCAAGGTTACCCTGCGAGTCCACCAGCTCTGAGAGCGTGGAGATGGGTAGCCCCTTGTCACCCAACAGCAGGTTACGAATCTGCTCGCCGATGTCGTCGTCCTTCTCTGATGCGGCGCCGGCAGGTGTAGTGTTCGGTGTAGTGGCGGGAGAGTCACTTTCGTTGCTCCGGCGTCCATGCTTGCCGCTCCTCGATCGCTCTCCGCTGGCAGCTTTCCGCTTTTTGCGCTGACCCTCGTTAATCCACCGGAGTCTTGGTTCGGCTTCTTCATCGCCTCGACCAGGCATGATACCCAATCCTCCTCCTCCACTTCTGCTGCTGCCGACGCCGCCAAACACACCGCCACTGCCACCATCCGGTCCAGCGGAGGTACGCAGGCCGGGTAAAGGAACGCCCGGGACCGGCGCACCGGCTGGATCGGCGGTGGCATAGGGATTGTAGTGACGGAAGACGATGTTGGGCTTAGGTGCAGCCTTCTGTACGTCTCCCTCGCGGCTCTCAGTGCTTGCAGGCGTGGGATCGCCTGCCTGACGCTGGAGTTGCGCGTAATGCTGCGCAGGTTGCGCGTAGAGCCCCAAACCACAAGAGAAAAGTGAATAGAGCCACACGGAGTTCGATTAGTGCCGACACACGAGGACGCGCATGAGAAGTCTTCGTAGGCGCGAGGATAGACAACCAAAGTGACAGAAGGTGGTGAAAAATGAAGCGCTAATTTTGGGCTTGGCTGTAACGCGCATAGGAAGGATGAAGGAGGAGAAGGAGCAGGGGTGAACCTGTTTTGCACTTCCTCTTGGACCTTTCCGCATGTCCTTAATTAAAGGAAAGGCACGTCGCACCAGCTGGTGAAGCGAAGAGAAAGATCAGTGACCAGTGCTGTCACTGCTGTGGTGGAAGCTAGCGCAGATGACCGCACGCACCTTGCCAAAGAAAGTTGGTGTGAACGTGATAGGACCTGCGTAGGGCAGAGGATGTGCGCACAGCCAGTCAGTTCGGCGCAACAGAGACAGTGAAAATGGCCAGAAAAGTGTGAAACAGAGGCGACTAAGGCAGAGCGAGCAGCAGCAACAACTACAACAAGGATGCAAGAGCCGCCCCCGGGGGGCGTGGTGAGCCCACGCAAGCACAAGCACACACCAAACACTCACTTACTCCGGGCCACACAAGGTTGGCGCCACACGAACTGGCCGTTAAAAGGCAAATAGACCAATGAGCGAATCGGCAGGGCAAAAAAGCCCCAAATACAGAACAATTCACCAGTTTGGGGAGAAGCACGCATGCTTGAGCCCCCAAAGCCGCAATTTTTTTTGAGGGCTTTTAGGAAAAGGCTGGGCCTAACCCGTCTCGGGGTTTGGTGCCAGGGGCACAGCAGCAGCCGACAGTCGAAGCACAGAAGTAAAGCAGAAAGCTAACGACTTTGGCGCGCGAGAGAAGATGCGGACAACGGAGAAGCTGCGAAAGACAATGAGAGAGAGAGAGAGAGAGAAAAAGGGGGAGTACTGAACTGTTAGAGGCACACTCTCGGAGATAGTCAGCGTAGACGTCCGACTTCTTGAGCGACTCTCCCGGCTTGCCGAGAAGGGCGTAGCAGCGCAGCAGCCTGATACCAAGGACGGGCCAAAAAAAAAAGGCGTGGTTAGCGACAACCAGTAGCGCGCAGCCAACGACCGACACCACCTGGTGGTAGGCCTAAGAAGGATTCGGTATGTAGTTTGAAAAAAAAAAAAGCGGGTGGTGGGTGTTAGGCGTTTTAGGGGGAGCACAACTCTATTCCCAATAAGGGCTAGCCCTTGCTGCGAGGTGGTGAACGCGAGGGAGGGTGATCGACTGGTGTTAAAAACAAGGGTCGATCTACGGCAGCGCAGGGAGCGCTTGCCGCGGCCTTGCGAAGCGAGAATCAAAACCGCAAAACTGGCTGGGGAGAACAGAACAGGCGCCTCCAGACAACAGCTAATAAAAAAAAGGGCAGCAGAGCAATCTCGCGCAGGAGCGCGACGGAGCGAGAACGTAGTGGTAGTTACCCAGAAAAGGACTGGAGAACGATAGAGGCAAGGCACCTAGAACAGATGGGCCTGGCCAGCAAGAGCGGCAGGAAAGTCGATGGAGTTAGAGTGGCAAGCAAGCTGTGCCTGACAACGACAGCTAAACAGGGCTGCCCTCATTCTCGCGCATATATATGTAGGCGACCACCCAACAACGAGAGCGATGAGAGGTGGTGAAGTAAAAATGCTCACCTCACCGCAAGCGAGGCCAAAAATACTAGCGAATAGATCCTCACCTCAGAAGTGGACGTAAACGTCCACCTCAGGATGGGGGGGGGGGTGTTGCCGCATCCAACAGCAGCCGATCGGCTCCTGGCGACAGGGGAAGGGAGGAAGTGGGCAAAAGGGCCCAGGTGGGGGTGGCGCGCCAAAAAGGATGCATCCGCCCACTCGACATCCGAAACCCAACGAGGTTTCTCGAGGGATGTGTGGATGCACGCCAAGTTCGGGTGTTGTGTCATCTAGACTCGGGGTGCACGTAAAGAGTGCCGCAGAAGAAAAGGGGCATACAAGGAACGAAGTGAGGTGCTTCGATCTGGGGGGCCTTCCACGTACCAGTCGATGACGCGCTGCTGCTCCTTCTTGCGGGCCTGCTCTTCCGAGGCGGCCCCCGTAGGCGAGGCACCCATGGCAGCTGGAGGAGCTTCTTCCTCTGTGTCTTCGCGGTCGGCAAAGTTGATGTCGCTACCTCGAGCCTCATCTTCGCTGTCCATGTCGTCTTCGTCACTGATGTCCATTGTGACGCGAAGTCTCTCGCGGGCACGGCGGGTGCGGCGCGGACCCACCTGGTGCGTAGCCGCCCGAGGGGCAGGGGAGAAGAACAGCACGCCGGCACAGGTAAGCCGAGGCAAAAACGGCACCAAAAACTCCAACCAAGCTCCCGCCAGAAAAGCTGGACAAAAACCCCGTCTGACTCATGTTTAGCTCGCCAAAGCTCTCCCGCCTTCCGGTTTTTCCGGCTTGTTCCGCCTATCCTGCTCCGGCCAGGTGTCGCGGAAAGCTTGCGCAGGCCCAAAACTAGACCGTGTTGCAAAGCAAAACCATCTGGCCTCGTCAGGTGCGGTGCGTTTCCTCCCTTTTCCTTGACTTAATATTTCGTTGCTTGACGCAAGAAGGCAAAAAAAGAAAAGAAAAGCAATACGATAGAAAAATATACAGAAAAATAAAGCGGAGAGGGGAACAGCTCTGCATGCAGAGCCCGCATCACGTGCGGTGGTTGTCCCGACCAGCACACGAAGGGGAAAGTCCAACGTTGGAGGAAAAGAGAAGCGGGGAAAGCGAGAGCAGCAGTGATGAAGAGAATCCAAGCACGACGAAGTTGATCAACTCAGCAACACACGAGTTTCACGACATTGACCCCAGTGATTTGCACTTAATTAGACTCATCTCAGATGGGAGCAACGCTTTCGCTGATGTGTGGGAAGCCTCCTGCCATATGAAGGTGTGGCCTTACTTGACTGCAACTTTTTCATGACCCTGTCTGAAATCAACTCAAATTTGTTGTGGTTGGCAGCCTGTTGCAGTCAAGATCCCCAAAGATATGGCCAAGTATGACGTGCATTCCTGGAGACAAGAGATGGAAATCATGAGGTATGAGCCCCTCGCCTATTGCGCGGATGCTTTCTGGGTTACACACTCACTTCCCTTTGGGCAGCTGCAACTGGCACCCCAACATTGCTCTTTACATGGGCACCTGTGTGAAGGAGCAAGTGTTCATGATCGGTACAGGCAACCTCAAACTTTGTTGCTGCTTGTTACTGACACGAGTTGCACAATTGGGATGGTGGCGACCACTTAATTAGTGATGGAGCTGCTGCACAGCGACTTGCACAAGCTTCTGCACCACTCATCTGTGGAACTCTCTTTTTACACGCGCATGAAGATGTGCAAGGATATCGCCCTCGGCAGTGCGCTCCTCCCATTTACCTCGGCACACGTTTGGCATGTCCACCAACTCACCATCACTCCGTTTCTCTCTTCCTTGCAGTGAACTGGTTGCACAAGATCGAGCCCGCTGTAGTGCACAGGGACTTGAAGACGCCCAACCTGCTTGTGGAAAAGCTTGGCAACGAGTATCGAGTGAAAGTTGCAGGTGAGCTTCTTCTCTCCTCAAACGCGAGATTCAAACCGAAGATATTGGCGTTGTGGTTTGACACTTCTTTCCTTCTCCCTCCTCCTCCTCATCCTCCTTTTCGAAGACTTCGGCATCTCGATGGTGCAGACGGGAGTCAAGACAGCCGCAGACGCGGAGGGCGGGAGCCCGATCCTCGGCACCCTCCTCACCACAGCCCCCGAGGTACCTCTCCCCCAACCTCTTTTTCTTTCCCACGAAATCCAAAATGCCTGTGCGCTAGCTCGTCGTCTAACTCGTGCACGCGCGGTAGATCATGGACGGCTCGGGCACCTACAACGAAAAGACCGACGTCTATTCCTTTGGTTTGGTCATGTGGTACGACCCAGTAGCGCGCCACGATGCCCGTACTTCCACACCACTGCCCAAACGGGGCTGGTGTTGGCCAGTATAACTTAAACGAGCTCTTTGGTTGGCTGCGCAGGGAGGTGGCTACACGACAGCGATTGTTCACCTCCTACCTGGAGAAGGGCTCCATTTCCCAGTTTGTGCATGCCATTTGCAAGGTTGGTCACCCCTCCCCCCCTTTGGGTGAGTCGCATACACCTCGCGCTGACCGCGGTGCTGGTCCCTCTTGCAGGAGCACAAGCGACCACGTATTCCAGAAGATATTCTGCCGGACCTGCGTGTGCTCATTGAGAAGTGCTGGCACTCCAATCCGGCTGTACTCGCACCACTGACCATGATCCACTCCAGTGGGTAGATGTGATCTGATCGTACATTATGTTTGCGGTCGCCCACCAGGTTCGTCCTGACTTTGAGAAGATCAACGAGGAGCTGGACCACATCATTGTGAAGAGTGCCATCCGCGACGCTCACGGCCGGACTTTCTGGATCAAAAACTTTCTCAAACATGTACGTCCCGCCCTAACCACGGCCAGTGCGGGGAGGAGGCTCATCGTGGAGATCACGTCCTCTCTTGTCTTGATGTCGCGAATCAGGACCATGTGTCGTGGAAGGAATTCGCCTCGGCGTTCTACGACTTTTTGCGCCTGCCCGTGCCCACTGATCCTGACCCTGAGTTTGAGAACGGTGCGCTTCTTCTCTCCGTTTTTGTTGTAGCCCTGCTTTCCTGGCCGGTGGCCTTCGGCTGCAGACTTGAACTTTGATGACACTCACGAGCGCTCTCTGTCTCCCTTTTTCGATACTTGACGAGCAGGATTGGTGAAGTACCTCTACTTGGACACCGAGTATCTGGATGAGGAAGAGGAAGAGGAAGAGGCCAAGCAGTGCGCCAACCTCAAGCCTCGAGAGAAGACGAGGTCTGCAAAGAGGAGAAACAAAAAACCGCCCATTGACGACGACGTACTCAAACTGCGCTGTCTGCGAATGCTCTTGGGTAAGAGAAATCTCCCCCATCTTGACTTCCTTCAACAATTTAAGCGCTCCATCGCTCATGTCGTCGTCGGCCTTCAACAGTCCAACGAGGCCACACAAAACTGCGCAGCTCGGTGGCCTACACGCAGGACATCGTGACCATCGAACGATTTGGCGAAATCCTGGACTGGTTTGGACCCATCGTGTACCGACGACGTGGCTCTCCCTCTTGCTTCCTCCTCGATGAGGTGCTTCCAGCTGTTCCCGATCACAACCCTCCCTCTTCCCCCAATCTGGCTACAGCGCCTGAAAACCGTATTCGTTATTCGCTTCTGGCAGATGAAAAATCTGTTGGAGAAGCAGTGGTTCTTTGGTGATATCAGCGCGCAGGAGGCCCTCAACCTCCTCGGCAAAGGTACAGGCCCTTGACCCTCCACCGCTCGCTTTGGCCGAGCATCCACCAACCAACGGAGTGCTTCATGGCATGGCAGAGCGTGGCTGCTTCCTGGTGCGCTTCACGTCGAACCCACGATTTCCGGGCTGCTTCGCCATTTCGCGAATCTCGCCCTCGGGGCAGCCTTCGCATATTCGCATCATGAAGAAGGACAATCGCCTCTCGGTCGCTGACGATAAGTGCGTCCCACCGCCTGCTCTTCTCGGCCTTGCGTGCTCCTTGCCAGGATGGTTCAGCTGATCACACCGCATGCGCGCAGGGATTTTGAGTCACTGACACAGCTGGTGGAGCAACTCGGGCCAGTGCTGCGCCTCGAAAAGCCCTGCATCAAGGTACGACCTGTGCCACTTCATTCCATTCCATTGGCTCGAGCAAACTCACGACCTCATCTCCACCAACAACAACAGCCGTCCAAGTACTGGGCCATCTTCCAGCGAGAGGACGATGGTAGCGATCTGTCGGATGGCTCGCGGGTATGTCTCTACCCCCCCTCTCTTTCCATCTTCCCATTACTGTTGCTTGCTCGCTCTTGCCGCCCCGCAACGAGGCCCTCCCTTGACTGTCAAGCCTCCTCTCCCGCAGGACTCGTTGAGTGAGGACTCAGAAGACGATATCTGAGCCTTTGGCAGTTGATAGCGCTATCAGCTCATATCTCACGTCTCTCATCGAACAAAGTGGTTGGCCACCTGCTCCATTCCCAATTTGTTTTGTATTTAGAACGAAAACCTCCTCAAGAGATGTAAAAGTCAAGCAACACCGCTCTGGAGTGTGTGCCCACGTCCCGGCCGAGCGGAGCACGCCTGTGTGCTCTCGTCGTCTTCTCCCGCCCTCCCCCGTCCCGCACCCGCGCGTGCTGGTGCGCTTCCCTACTGGACCTGATCTCGGATGTTCTTGATGAGGGTGAGGAACGCTTCGTCCACGCGAATGACCGATTTCTGTTGTGAACGCGCGGATTGGCGCGCGCGCGTGAGACCAAGGCCGGAAGCATAACTGGGGGAAGGAAGGAGTGCGCCGTACGGCGGAAGTCTCGACGAAGGGCATCTGCAATGAATTGGCGAGCTCCTGGCCCTTCTCCGTCGAGATCGCTCGCTGGGACTCCAAGTCACACTTGTTACCTGCTCGGCGCATCCGGCGGCGGAGAGAAGAGAGATGGAGAGGGGGGGGGGGGTTAGGCTGGAGATTCCTCTTTCCAAGCGCGCCAGCTGTCGCGGCGGTTCACCGTACCGACAAGCAGCTTCAGCACGGACCCGCCCGAGTGCGTTTCAATCTCTTTCAGCCACTTGTGGATGTTTTCAAACGACTGTGGACGGTTGTGGGTGGTCAGGCACATTCAGTTCGTGCACAGCCCCCGGCGCAGGAGGGCGGGATGGACGCACCCGTGGATCTGTGATGTCGTACACCAGGACGATGCCGTGCGCCCCTCTAGCAGGTGGAGATTTAACCAAGTCGACGCCGACGCGGTGAGCAGGCAACGGGAGACAAGGCAGAGAGAGAGAGAGAGAGAATGTGTACCGGTAATAGGACGATGTGATGGTTTGGAACCGCTCCTGGCCAGCCGTGTCCCAAATTTGGAGCTTGATCTTCTTGCCGTCGAGCTCAATGGTTTTGATTTTCTGTTCCACCAGCACGGAGTGGGGAGGAGAGTGAGCCAAGCGCTCCATCATGAAGAACCTTGCTCCACCCGAGGCCAGCGCGAAAAGTGCGCAGAGGAGAGTTCGTACAAAGTCGACACCGATGGTACTGATGAAGCTCTCGTTGAAGGTGCCGTCCTGTTGGCCGGGGAATGGGTCAGTGAGGAGGTTCACTGTTTCGCGCCGAGCCCGAAACTGTGCGAAGAGGGGGGGGGGAGGCAAGAAACTGCGCTGGCGAAGACGAACCGAAAAACGGAGGAGGAGGCAAGACTTGCCCACGCCCGAATCTCCAATAAGCAACAGTTTGAACAAGAACTCACCCCTGATGGGATGTGGCGGATTAGAGTTTGAGCCAACGTGTGGTTGCGAGTGTCGCGCGGAGACGAAAAAGAAGTTCAAATACCCTTTCGTCTTGCCCTTCTTGGCCACGAGCCCCTCCGCACCTGAAAATCCCCCAATTAGCCAAAGCCCAAGATGTGATATGAAGAAGATAAGTTCGGGCAGCCATACCGCCGCCTTTGCCGCCACAGTTTCCCATCCTCCGTCTCTTTTTTTTTTTTTTGATCTGGGCTTGGTTTGTTGGCCTTGACGTTTACGTGGGAACGAGGTTCTCCTCGCCGCCCTTTCGATTCAAGGATTTCGAGCGAGACGAAGCCAAGTTGCTTTACGCTTTGTCGTGGTGGCCCAACAAAAATAAATTGTTAATTAATTGCTGACATCAGCAAGTGGCGCTCATACGCGCAAAACTACCAAGAGAAAAAAGAAGAAAAAGTCTAAAGAAAGTAGTGACCGTTTGTGTCCAGGATCACACGGGCTCTCGCTATGATGGAAGGGGGGGACGCGGCGCATGATGTGCAAATTGACTGGAAGAAGGGTAGCATGGGCGGATCCGAAAGTGCGAGCAGCAGCGGTGAGAAAGAACCCCTCACTTCCGCAGCAGACCAAGGAGCCAGCAGCGGCGATGGGGGACACCCACGCATAATTATCAACAGCCCATCTGGGCAAGATTTTGTGGACGAAGGAGACGTTGACGAAGAAGAAGACGAGGAGGACGGCGAAAGCGAGAACGACGCCGAAGATGAGGAGGACGATGACGAAAATTACGAGGGAGAAGTACTCGATGAAAGTGCCGACCGTGGAGATGAGAGACTTTTCAGTAGTGGGGCTACGCCAACCAAAAAGCGAAAAGACCTTGACCCAGCTCCCGTCGTGCATGTCGCACCGACTCTTCCAGCACCTGTCGCCGCCGTCTCCATCCCGCTGCCCGCGCACGAACATCCTCAAAAGAGACCGCGCACGAATTCACATCAGCCGAGACCCACCCCGCCCGAGGCCATTGCGACCGACGATGAGTCACTCTTCCTGAGCGCCTCGGGCAAGGAAATCGACAACCGAGAGGTGCGCCTCATCCGGCAACTCGGCCGAGGTCAATACGGCACCGTTTTTGAGGGCGAGTGTCGGGCCAAGCGGGTAGCCGTCAAAGTCTTTGAAGGTACGCGCACCCAGTACCATCCACTTGAACCAGAAGTATGTGCGCGTGTGCTCACCTGTTCTCGTTGCTCTATGCTTCGTCATCGTGGGTGGTTCAAACAGGTCAACGACGGTTCGACCGTAAGAAGTGGGAGGCATACCTCGATGAAATTCAGATCATGGCGTACACGATCTCCTAGCTCTCTTCTCGTGTCTTTGCCCTGTCTCCTCTCCTCATCACCACCATCGCAGGGCCAACACGCACCCCAATATCGCACTTATAATGGGGGCCTGCACGACGAGCAAGGACTGCAAAATCGTGATTGAGCTGCTCGATGGTGACCTCGAGACTCTCCTCCTTCACAGGTTGCCCCTCCTTCCCCAGGCGATGGCGGTTCGACATAATTTCTCACCTCCATGTGCGTGACTAGCGAGGAGGGCAAGCGGTTGAGCTTGTACCAACGACTGCTCATGGCCAAGGACGCTGCCTTGGGACTTAACTGGCTCCACAAGTCGGTGCCGGCCATCATCCACAGTGACCTCAAGCTCGAAAACCTCATGGTACTTGATGTTGAATGTTTATTGCTTCTTCACTGGGGAAAAGTGGGTCGCTTGAGCTCAACACGCATACATGTACAGTATAAAAAGACCGAGGGCTCATACCTGATCAAGGTTGCCGACTTCGGGTTCTCCCTCAAACTGGACACCGCCAAAGGCGACCAGTCGTCGCTCCTGTCGTCCTTCAAGGGCGGAACACCCCACACGCTTGCGCCGGAGGTACTGCTCATGCACCTTGACAACAGCAGTGACGCCGTCCTGCACTATGGCGCTATCGTACTCACACACACGTGCCACTCGCAGATCATGCTGCGCCAGCCGTTCAATCAGAAAGCCGACGTGTACAGGTACCGGCATGCCTCCTCGCCCACCTGGCGATACTGGTCCTCTTCCTTTCCTCCTTCTGCAGCTAACCTTCAACTGCACAGTTTTGGGATGGTATTGTGGGGCATCTACACCTGCAAGCAACTCTACCCTCATCACCAGTACGTCTATCAATCAATTCGTCTAAGGGCCATCAAATTCATTAATAACCAACTTGGCTCTTCCGCCGCCAGCGATATTGCTACGTTCACGCGCGCCATCGTGGGCGGTGAACGACCTCCGATACCGGATGACTGCCTGCCATCCCTGCGCGAACTCATGCAAGATTGCTGGCAGGGTGATCCCGAGCGACGGTACTGCCCCCTCCCCCGGGGGTCCAGACCTATTCCCTAGAGGGGCAGAGTAGTAATTCTCATGTCCTCCTATCGGCCACAGGCCCGGGTTCGATGAGATCAACGAGCGCCTGGACGTCATCCTCGTGCACGCCGCCATCGCTGACCGACATGGCCAGCTCTTCTGGATTCGCTACTTCCTCAAAGAGGTAGATTTGCCATCTGCATGGCCTCTTAGCTTTCTGGCGTAAACGTTTGTTTGACCCAACGTCGCTCGTGCAGCACACGGTGCCGTGGGACACATTCGTGGCGGCCTTCTGTGCCTACCTCAAGGTCCCCCTGCCCGCTCAAACTGAGGAGGATCAGCTCAAGCTTCATTGCATGAAAGCTCTCTTTGGTAGGCTCCCCGCCTCTCTTCCTCTATGTTCCTTGGCGAGGTGTGTCCGCTCATCATCATCATCCTGATGTTGCAAAAATACGCAGCTATGGGCGATATCGACGACAGAGTGGATGTAAATATCAAGAAATTTGGAGACATCCTGAGCTGGTTCGGGCCCTTGGTGCGTGAAGCTTCCTGCCCCTCATGTGTTAGTGACGGGGAGAGCGACGGATTGCTCACCCAACCACCAACTCAGGTTAAGGAGGGACAGCATGGCGGCACCATTTTAGACACCATTAAGGAGCGACTTGAGAAGGAGTGGTTCCACGGTGATGTATCTCGGTTCGTCCCTCTGTCGTCTTTATCAATTTTGTTTCGACACCTTCCAACCTACCAGTTCTTGTTGGTTACTGCCAACAGGGAAGAAGCGCAGAGGCGTTTGCATGACAAGGAACAGGGCGCATTCCTCGTTCGATTCAACAGCAGCATTCCGGGAGCATTCACTCTTGACAAGGTTTTATTCCTGACACGTTGGAGCGCTTTTTCGCGCGTGTGTGCTTATCACAACTTGTGTCTCCTCCCCTCCCTCCAGCTCACACCGCAGCGAACAATCGTCTCAGCGCGCATCATCCAACACAAGAAGGGCGGCTTCTACCCCGAGAATGACCCCAAGAGCTGCTTCTCCGACCTCACCACATTTGTTGATGAGCTGTGGGAGCGGATGGGCCTCACCGTCCCGTGTCCTGGCTCTCGGTTCCAGTCGCTCTTCACGTACGTCCCACAGTCCACGTCTCCTCTCGCCTTGTCTCTTCGATGGCTTGTGCGCCTCATGGACCGTCCCTCTTGTCGGTGCTCTACTGCAGGGATCAGCCGAAGAACGTCGGCTACGGCACGTCCTTCGTGACATTCCTGCCGTTCGAGTGATGAATTTTTGTATGCTCAACCACCAAGAAAGTCTTTCAAGCCAATCTTGCATTTAGCGGACGGGGACGTAGCCGATGTCTTGGCCAACGTTGACAAGCTGGCCGTTCGCGCGGCCCACGAAACCGGGAAAAAAGTGGCCGCCGGAGCTCCTCTTTTGGTTATGTCGACAGGAATGACGTTACCCTCTTGTTTGTGCAGACAAAGCCTAAGAGGCGCCGCAACGTAGCCCCGGTGAAGAGGATGGAGGAGGAGCGCGTGGAGATGGTGCCTATGCGCCCGGGGGAATGGGCACAGATTCTCCAAGCGTTGGACGAACTGAAGGCTATCAAGCTGGCAGAAGCCAACAGGAACGCTTCATCTTCTTCATCTGGCTCATCTTCATCTTCATCTTCTTCGGCCAGCAAGCGAGCCAAGAGAAAGAAGAAGCAGCAGCTTAAGCAGGCAGAGCAGCAGACTGTCAAATCCATTGAGAAAGATTCCCCGGCTACAACGACTCCTACTCGCGCTACCGAGAAGAAGCCCATCGCTGCCCCCACCGTTTCGGCCACCCCAGCTCAGCCCACGCAGCGCCCTCGGGAGTTAGAGAAAGATCACAATAAGTCCATGGGTGAACCTGTTCTGGCGCCTACAGCTGCTGTCAGTAAGCCCTCTCCTTCCCCCACGCTTGCTCCTCGTCAGAGGGAACGCAAGCCGAAGAAAAAGGTTCACTTCGCGGAGGAGAGCTTGCTGGACGTGGAAACCTGGAACATCAACTTCCCGTTGTGGATGCTTGTGGGGTTTGCGGTAGGTTCAACCTTGCTTGCTGTTCAAAGTACAGCACTAACTTCAGCCTATGTCAGGCATGGCTGGTTTACAGCAACGGCCTGTCGGGGAGTTTTATGTTCAACGATACCAACGCCATTGTCAAGGTACCAAACTGTTTCACAGTTGGCATCGCCACGTGTCGTGCTCATTGCTTAACGCGCAGAATGCTGACCTTCTTCCGGAGACACCTTTGACGAACCTCTTCGCTAACGACCCCTGGGGACTCCCCACCAATAGCAGCTCTGGCGACCAGGTCTCCCTCTCCCCAACGTTGCTGATTCTCAGTTGAGGCATCCAACTAACCCACAAGGGCACACAGTTCTTCCGCCCCCTCACCGTCTTGACCTTCCGCATCAACTACTATCTTCATTCTCTCAACCCGACGGGCTACCACATCACCAATGTCCTTTTACACGTGATCGTGAGCTGCTTGGTGCGTGCTCTCTTCTCTTCTTTCTGTTCATGAGTTTCGCCCACTAACCCGAGAAACGCCAGGTGTACGCGGTGGGCAAGGTCGTGTTTAACGGAAATAAGGCGATGTCTGCCCTTGGCGCTGCTATGTTCGCAGTTCATCCTATCCATGTCGACGCGATTAATTCGGTAGGTCTCGTCCCTTTCAACTTCGTTCGCGCAAAGTTAGCTCACTCAGGCGAGAACAGATCGCCAACAGGGCGGATGCGCTTTGCGGGGTGTTCTATCTGCTATCCTTCCTTGCGTATCATAGATCTGTAAAGGAGGATCGGACGGAGCTGCAGTATCTCGGTCTCTCCATGCTCTCCTTCGTCTTAGCGTCGTTCTCCAAAGAAGCTGGCGTTACCGTGCTCCTGATCAACGTTCTTTGGGACCTGCTTTTCAACTACGGCGTCCTCAGATCTTTGCTGAGGCTCCCCGCGCATCAGAGGTAGGCCTCTCCCAGTCTTCCTCCTTGACTGAAAGATACTAACCGCGACTTATTAGTCGTCCTGCGTGGGTGCATTTTTGGTTCCGGACGAGCGTGGTTTCGGCGTGCTTCACCTTTTTCATTATGCACCGTTTCTTCTTCGTTGGTGGCTTTGCAGGTTTGTTCTCTTCTCAATTAGGCTTTGGTTTTTGAGCTAACTCTTGATTGGAACAACCAGGTTGGAACGTATCGGCTGAGGTCGACCTGTTCACCCACTGCCTGACAACTCTCTATGTGCACTTCCGGTAAGATATTCATCGCATGCTTGACTGTCAGTGGCGTCTCGCTGATCTGGTCTCTAATTCAAAAATAGGTCGGTTTACCTGTTGTTCATCCCCACTGCGCTGTCGTATGACTACTCGTTTAATTGCATTCCTCTTGTGGAAAGCATCACGGACCTCCGGAACTTGTTGTCTCTCCTTACCTACACTGGTCTTGGCTACTTCATCTCGTGGAGTTTGTTGCAGTGGCCGCACAACCGGATGGGCACGTCAACCTACGAGAGCGGCGAAAGCGACGAATGCAGCCGCGAGACACTGCTGATGTCATTCGGACTGTTTGCGGTGCCCTTCTTCTTCTCGTACGGCACATTGCTGTCGGAGAGCGCTCTCTACATACCCTCAGTCGGCTTCTGTCTACTGCTGGCGTACCTCATTCATCGCGGCTATGAAAGCAAGCTCTTCTCCACAAACGTGTATGTGGGCCTCTGCCTTGGTGTTCTTCTCTTCTTCGCCGCCACAACCTACATGCACAACCCAGCGTGGGACGACAGGACCTCCCTCTACCAGAGGTACTGCTCTCTTTGACGGTGGGATTGGCGAGTTGATAATGACCGAGTGACTGTACCCACGCTGAACAGCGGGCTGGAAACGTGCCCAACGAGTGTGGCCTTGCTTAACAACTACGCGCTTGAGCTGGAACAGCAGGGTCGATCGGAACAGGCCCGATCCGCTTACCTTCGAGGTGTGCAATCCTCCTTCTCCTTTGTGTTCCTTACTGGTTTCGTCGAAGGCTCATGCTTCCTTCACTCTCTTTTCTAAAGCATTGGAAGTGGACCCGAGCAACATTCTAAGCCTAAGCCGAATGGCCAAGTTGGCCATGACCAAGGGTAACTTCTCGCTGGCGCTGGACTACTACGGGCTCATCATCAACCGCACCCCCAAGCCGTACCACGAGTTTGCCTACCTTGATGTTGGTCTGATATACTGGAAATCTGGTAAGATCTTGCTCTTTTGTATCCGATTGTCGTGCTTTCCTGACTGTGACTTGTGCTTGGCCGGGCCAAGGTCTGAAGCAGAAGGCCTATGACTTCTTGGACTTCGCCGTGCAGCTATACAACGCTCCCGAGAACAAGGCGAAGCACAGCCAACTAGAATACGCTGGTGAAGCCGAAAGTGCTCTTGGCTGCCTTCTTCTTGAGAACAACCTCTTCCAGCAAGGCTACCAGGTGCTCCAACAGGCGGTCGCGCACAAGCCCCTGTATTGTGGCTACCTGAACAACCTCGCCGTTGGTACGAAGCTACCAGTACTTTCAATAATCGCCGGAACTGGCAGGGAGTTATCCAGCTTGGCTTCGTGTTGACTCGCCACTTTGTGTGTGTGTGTGTGTGTGCAGCCCTGCACCAAATGAACAAGTCTGCCGAGGCCCTGCAACTGCTGCAGCAAGAGGCGGCGAAAAAGCGACCCAACGAGGGGGACAGGAGCTGTATCCAGTTGCGCGCCAATCTTGACCTCCTCTCTGCCTATATGGCCAACACAAGCCGGCCCATCCCGACTCTCCCCACATCCTCGCGCATCCTTCCTTGAGTCCGAGCGCTACGTTCTCGCTGCTGACCGTCAGGCGAGTATTTTGGTTGCCAAAATAAACTGTTTTGTTTAAATTCAAAATCCGAAATGCTACGAAACGGAGCTGTGGTGGCCACAGTAAGCCTCTGGCTGTTGGCCGTAGTGCTCATTCACGGTGCATCTTCGATTCAGCTCGACATTCACGTCAAATTGGATGTCGCCACCAACGATCTGGTGATGAAATTGGGACGGAAGATTACGCAACTCGCCCCGCACAACCAAGTAGATTTTGATACCTTTGCTGAACCCCACGTGACCCTTTATCTTGCGGACTTCCCGCTTTCCCACATCTACGACTTGATGGAAACACTCAAGGCAGCGGTGCCGCTTCTACATCGCTGCCCCATCACGCTTAACGACACCGTTGTGTCTGGTGCGAACCAGCAGCACCCGCCTCTGTTCACGCTTTTAGCGACTTAAGATGGTGGTGCAGGGTCGTACATGTTGTGGAACGCGAGGGTGACGCACTGTGTGCAAAACCTCTCGGATGTTGCTGTGCTGGTACGCGAATCAACTTGCTCTTCCTTGCAACGTGGCAGGCCGTCTCATGTTGCTGTGTGGTTTGCCAGGCCACTTATCAGCTGCGCAATACTTCTGCTCCGGTGCCGACATGGGTTATGAAGGTGTGCCACCCAGCTCACACTTTGTATTGGCCCTTTCTGATAGGTTGTGGTGCCTTCTTCCTCCTTTCACTCTTTCACTGCGAGCGCAGCTTCCCGAGCCCCGCCGCTCGGAAATGATCCGTTTGTTTGAGCAGTATGGCTCTCCCGGCGTGTTCAACTACTTCCAGCCCCAGTACGGATGCCCTCCCCGAAAGTTGACTTTTTCCTGATGATGTGGCTCACTAGTAGTGCTCTGCGACGACAGCGTGACGCTCGCTTATGACACTGTGGATGACCTGCACGCCGTTTTGGCCGCTATTTCCATCCCACAAGGCATCACGTTTGAGGCCAAGGTTCTTCCATCATTGCTCTGTGTGTTGTTCAAAACGAAGCAATCTGACGGTGTCGGTGCAGGAAGGAGGAATGGGGCCTGTGGGTGTTGGCGGGACCGTGTTGCGAGGTCAACAGCTGGTGGGTTTCTCGCTGGCGTGATCTGGTTGATGTAACTTCTTTTTTCTCCTGGAAAGGAATGTAGTGCCAAATAAGGAGCGGAAACGTAGTTGAGTCGGTTCAGAGGCCAGAAACAACCCCAACGTACCATTCCGAAGGACTGGGGAAGCGGTTACACATTTCTAATCGATTCTCTTTTCTGGAGTGGCTTTGTACTCCTTCTTCCGCTGAAGCTCCCGACGAGCCCTCCTTACGACCTCTTGCGGCCTTCCCAAACACTTCTTCTTTCTCGCCCTGACTCTTTGTTCGACGCTTGATTTGGCCCCAGTATGTTTGTGGGGCACGCTCGACACACGAAGGGCAAACGCGACGCACAACAAACTCGGAACCGGCACGAGCCCAGTTCCACTAGTGGCACTGGTGGCGGCACCGTCACCTTCCAACCACTGCCTCCGTCCACACGTCCTACCTCCTTCTCGTACCCGCACCCGGTAAACTCACTTGCGCCGCCGCCTTCCGCCAGTCCTGGCCTTCCGCCCAAACGAAAGTCCACCACACACCTGAGCACTAGCTGCGGCAACGTTACAACTCAGCTCGACCACGGCACCAGCGAGGCAGAGAACCTCGAAAAGCGTCGCTCTCGCTATTCACTCGCCTCACCTGGAATCAGCCTGAGCTTCGCAGAAGCCAGCTTCCTTTCTTCGTCTATGAACGCTAGCTCTGCGTCGTCTGTTTCGGCTGAATCCCCTGGCACCGCTTCCCCCAACAGCTCGCGGTCAACTTCGCCCAATACATCGCCCCGCAGCAGCACTGGTAGCTCTATCAGTACGGGAACCGGCAGCACCGCAGGCTCGTCGGCGGCAAGTCTCAGCAGCAACAGCGTCAAGACGCGCAAGCGGCACCACAGCATGAGCTACCCGAGCAACGTCATCATCACCAGCGGGCCCAATAATGGGCCAAACACCAACCTTCTGGCTCTCTTGACTAGCGGGGCGGCGCCGCGTAGCGAGGAGGAAGAAACGTTCCTTTTCCAAACGATCGAGTTTATCAGGAAGATCCTGGTCGAGAAGCTTTGGTTGCAGACGTTCATGCTTGACCGCTACGCTACGCGTAACGAACAGGCGCGCAAGGCCTTCTGCCGCGCCATCTTCACCGTCTACCCGAAGCCCCGAGACGCTCTGCCGCTCATCAGACAGGCCATTACTGCTGAGGTCTCCGTTACGGAGGACGCCAGCCTTCTGATGCGCGAGGGCAGCATCATGGTGGATCTTCTCCGCATGTTCTTCCTCACCGTCGGCCGAGCCCAGGTCGCCTCGCTGGCCCCTTTAGTCAAGGACTTGATACGCAACCAGGGCCCAATTGAAGTCGACCCCTCTCTCCTGGGCTCGGACAAGGACATCGAGCAGAACCGACAGAACCTGATCGCCATGACCCAGAAGTTCCTCGACAAGATTCATGCCAGCATGCTTTGTTGTTCCAGGTTCATGCCACACCTTCCCTCCGCCCCACGTCCTGCTGCGCTGCGACAACTGACCGCCCAAATCACATTTGCTGGAAACAACAGGCAGCAGAAAGAGATGTTGCGCCATCTCTACAACCAAGTGAGGCAATCCATTCCCGGTAGCCAGTTCAAGGCGATGGGCAGCTTGATCTACCTACGCATTTTCTGCCCGGCGATCGTTTCACCTCACTCCTTTGACCTCGTCAAGCAGCCGGCCCAAAAGGAAATAAGGCGAACCCTGGTGTTGATCGCCAAGCTCATTCAGAGTCTTGCCAACGAGGTACCGTCCTGTTTTGTTTTTCGCATCTGGGAACGTTTCCCCAGCTAACAGAACGATGAATAGGCACGATTCGAGAAAGAACCGTACATGATTCCTTTCAACTCGTTTGTAGAGGACAGCATTGAGCTGATGCACACTCGTTACTTGGCCTGGATGGTCCGACCCGCCTCCTCCTCCTTCCTCGTCTTCGGGCCCATTCTAAGACTTCACTCTCCCGCAACAGGAATCGACTCCAGCCACGAAGGACCAAAAGGAAAAGAAAGAAAAGTGCTGGGACTACAAAGCTGACGTGCACAACTCGACCGGTACAATCCACTGTGTGGCGCAGCAGCAGCTGCTATGTGAAGTGAATCCTCATCACGTCACTGTTTTGAGCGCAGAGACTTTGAGCTTGCTGGCATCGATGGGAGAGCTGCTGCCACAGGCCATCGAAAAGTTTTCGCTGTGCCCCGAGACCTGCCGCATCCTGGAGACGTTGCAGGTACCTGCTTACAAGTCCTTGTTCACATCCCCAATGCAAGGTGCTGACTGTGGCCGCGCTTGCGCATCTGCTCTCGACGCAGTTGCTCTATAAGCAGTGCAAAGATGTTCTACCCGTTGATGTCAACTTTGGTGACTCTTCCAATCGCCTTACCACCAACGTCCGATCCAAGTGCGGCGCCCAGCTGTTTGTTGATGATGCTCCTCCTGATCGCGACCTGCAAAATGCGCTCTTCTCACTCGGTGTGCTACATCACCGTATCATCCTCAGGAGCATGGATGCCATAGAGACAGCAGACGCTGACCACACGTCGTTGAGCACCAAGGTACAATGCTTTTCGCCCTCCCCCCTCCGCGTAACGGTCGGGTAGTTGACGGCAGTGGAGGTACAGGAGAACGCGGAGAACAGCGTCACGCAGAACTACATACGAGCGGCAAAGCGCCGCTCAATGTTGATGGTCGTTGCGCCCTCCAGTACAGAGACAAGTACGACAGTCCCCTCCCCATGGATGAAGAAAGGGGAAGCGATTGACCTTGCCTTTGCATGCGCCAACAGAGGGGGTTGTGTTCTGGGAGGTGGACGATGTGTGCTCTTGGCTTTTGGGGCAGAAGATAGAACCTTCCCGCAAGCTGGTACTGCTCCTTCATGACCCTTGGGTCACTCGCGCCTGGCCTGGGTGTTTGACAAGCCCGACCATTCGGTCGACAACAGATTTATATGAACAGCATACGCAAGCACAAGGTCGATGGCAAAGTGCTGCTGCGCCAGAACAGTGAGAGACTGCAACAACTGGGCATCACCGATGCCAACGATCGACGGATCGTCTACCAAAACCTCCGACAACAGCTGTGCTTGCCATGCTTGTCCAAGAGTACGCGTACTCTTTACGTTACCACCTTCGCGTGAATCATCGCCTCACCTTTCTGCACAGGCATGGAGTTGTGGAAAACGAAGAACGTTGGACAATGGCTGGAGCTCATCGGTCTGGGCCCCTACCGGGGCCTCTTTGCCGCACGCAACGTACATACAGTGATATCTTTGCTTTTGTGTGTCGTGGACAATAGAAACTCTCTCGTCGTCGCTCCTGCTTACCCCCAGCTGGCCCTACAGATCCAAGGAGAGAACCTGATGGACCTCACCGACGACGCGCTGGCCGGGATGGGCCTTAAGCCGGCGCACAGGACCAAGCTCCTGCGATTAATCGAAGAGCGGAAACTCCCCATCACCGAGAGGCTCAAAGGTGCGCACTAAAACACATCCGGCACCCTTTGTCCCTTCCACGCACAATCAAATTAACGCAAAGTTGCGCCTACGTGCAGACTATCCGATGCGCGCGTGGGAGCTGGCGGACGTGTGCGACTGGCTGCAATCTTTGGAGTTGGCGATGTACCAGCCAGCCTTTGTGGCACACAAAATTTTTGGCTCTAGCCTCTTGCGCTTGTCCAGTACGTAGCCCGCCCCACTGGCCGCATTAAAGAGCACGACAAAAACCGACCTAACGCGAGCCACTCGACCTTCACAGACGACGAACTCAAGGCAATGGGCGTGGAAAACAAGGTACACAGGAAGAAAATTCGAGCGGACATCAAGAAGCACAAGAAGGAGGACAGAAAAACCGGTTCCTTCCTCAAGCTCGGCGCGAAGCAAAACCGGCCCTAATCTGGAAAACAACATAAAACGCGCACGAACTGTGCGGACGGAGATGCAAGCGTTTTGCCTAAATTTCCGCAAAATTGCAGTTTCTGTTGGTCGCACAGCTAGCTCGAGACAGGCTGTGGTACATGAGGATCATCAGTCCCACGGATTGAGAACGTGCTTACTTTTAGTTAACGCTGGGGCAACGAGACCATCGACCAAACTCCCAGACAGAAAGGCGTGGAAAAGCAGGAGACATCCCGGAATCAGGGAGGCTATCTTAACCGCTCCCGTGTATTGTCCATTCTCACTTTACACCAGCATTAGAGAACTAGATAGTCCCTTGCATAGCACAGACGTACCAGAACCGCCACGCACTAGCGCACCCTTCCCTCGACAAAGCATCGACCATGACCGCCGTACTCGCTTCCACTTGCCACCTTGAGTCCACGACTTGCCGATTACGGAAGCAAGCCTTTGAAGAGAAGAGGAAAATGGTGCTTCAGCTGTCCCTCCAGTCTGCTCTTGGTACCTCATGCTTCATTTCCTCCAACCTTGGGTGCAAACTCGGACCCTGACACCAATTTGCGTGGGTGAAGAGAGGAAGCAGCTCGGTGCCCCAACCTTTGAAGAAGAGCAAGAAGCTGCCGTTAGAAACCTTCAAACAGAAGCTGAAATAGCCGAGGAGGAGGCGCGCAGGCTCGAGGAAGAGATTCAACGCATGCAGGCAGAGCTCGATGATGAAGAAGACGACGACGACGACGACGAAGACGATGACGAGGACGACGAAGAAGTCGGCACCGAGGGAGAAGGCAGCGAAGACGAGATTGAGGAGGAAAGGGAAGTGGACGAAGACGAAAGCGATAGAGAGGAAGAAGATGATGATGACCAAGAGGAAAAAGGAGAGCAAAAGGAGGCACAAGAGAAACGAGCCGAAGAGGTCAGCCCATCCGGAGAACGAGCAAGGCCTCGGAGGAACAGCTTCATCCGAGAGGCTCTGGTACGTGACCACCTAGGAAGGAAAACCGCGGGGCGCTAACCCTCCCATCTCACCACACAGATGAGCAAGCGTGCCCAGAGAGTGGCGACGGAGTCTGCCCGCTGCTAGCGGTCGCAAACGAGGCCGAGGCAGCAATATGGTTTCTTCTTTTGAGCACGTGCAGAGTGCACCTGGCAAGAATAAACCCCCCAACCAGATTCACCAACGCACACGTATCCACTCGGCGAGCGCAAATAATAATAATAATAATTATGATTATCGCACGTTACAGCTTCAAGCCGAAGTGCTCGAGGTCCCTCCTGGTGCGCTCGATGACGGAGGCCAGCACCTGGGCCCTCTCCTCGGACAGCGGGCGCAGCGGCCTGCGCGGCACTCCACCGCGATAAAGGCCCGACATGTCCAGCGCGCGCTTCATCCCCGGCGTGCCAAACTCTGCGCGTACACAGGCAAAGTGAGAAGGACCCCACGTTTTGGTGATGGAGCAACCACAGATCGGGGTGCGTTCGTGCCGGCCGTTATCTTTTGGTTGAGCTCCACCACCGCCTGCTGCACCCTCTGGCACTTGTGCAGGCGCTGCGGCTCGGTTTCGGCCGCCTGGAAGTCCTTGTACAGCTGGCTCAGCACCTGGAGTCGATCGCCCATGTGAGCGCAGAGCTGCTGTGGCTCATGAGGAAGGAGCTCGCGCGGCGTATACGTGGGGAATGATGTTGGCCAGGGCCATCACGCCGCCATCGGCGCCGACGCTGAGCGCCTGGAAGAAGTAGCTGCCCGAGCCGGCCAGCACGGAGAAGGACTTGCCCTGGTTTGCCAGCGGGATCTGCGATGGGTGAAAGACGGAAGGACCGTTTGTGAGTCATCTCCCACTTGGGGCGCAGCGATGGGCGGTGGGCCACAGGCTTGCCTTGACTTTCTGAACGATCTCGGTCAGTTGCACGATGTTGCCCGACGTGTCCTTGATGCCGACGATGTTGGGCAGCTCGGCCAGGTCACGCACGAGGGGCACTGTAAAGGCCACCCCGCCCGCCATGGGCGGCACGTTGTAGAGAATGATGGGCATCCCGTCGACGTTCTTTGCCACCTCGGTGTAGTGATGTTGCAGGTTGTTGTGCATGTTGTTCGTGTAGTAGTACTGCACCAAGAGAACTGTAAGTGAGAATAACGAGCCGGCCGAGGGCATGTGGCGCCGCGAGCACACGCAGCGTACAGGAGTGACGAGCATGGCGGCGTCGTAGCCGAGGTCCTTGGCCTGGAGGGTGAGCTCGATGGTCTCCCTCGTGCTCACGCAGCCCGTGCCAGCTATCAGGCGCAGCTTGTGCCCTGTCTCCTGCTCGTTGGCCCAACAGGAGGAGAAAGAGAAGGAGAGTGTTGAGCGTTGAGCCTGAAATCGCCCGCGGGCGAGGAGAAGGGAAGGGAACCTGTTCCGCCTTGGCAGCTTCCTGCTTGGCCGTACGCAACACTTGGACACGCTCGGCGACGGAGAGGAACGGGAACTCGCCGTTCGAGCCCAACACCACCAGTCCGGCCAGACCGTTCTGCGTTCAAGGGGGCGCGTTCCCGGTCAGCACTGGTTTCTCCTCCAGCCTGGAGGACCGGGACGAACCTCCTTTCGTGCGTAGCGTTGCACATTATGGGAGAGAGCAGCATGGTCCACGTCCTCACTCCCCGCAACAAACGGGGTCGTGATGGGCGGGAAGACGCCGCGAAACTGCAGCTGTCCGCTCGCTGCGCTACTAAATCCTCTCTTCTTGTGAATTGATGACCTCTAAGCGGTAAGAAAAGGCACCATAGGGTTCGCATCAGTTTGGGGCACCAATACGAACCGTGAGGCCAGAGAAGGAGAAGCGGCACGACAATGACTTCATGAGACAGAACAGGGGAGACAAGAAGAAAGAAAAATAAAGATAAAATACAACAAAACTTTTCTCCAACAGACTGATGACGACAGCTGCAGCTCAAGAGGACACAACGGCACGCGAACTCGCAAACAATTGTAATTGCTCCTGCACGTCTTCTTTTGACTCCTCGGAGTCGGAGGCACTCTTGCTGGGCGACTGGAGTTCGGTGTCTTCCATCTTCTCCATGTCCAACGTGACGCCTGCTGTTTGGGACGGTAAGCTTAGAGTGTGGATGGAACGACTCGAGGAGAAAGATGAAGCGCACACCTGCAGAGTGGTGTCGCTTGATGGGGTTGCCCACACTGATGTTGCGCACCAAGACGGTGCTCACTCCGAGCAGAGCCGCGCACGAACCAAACAAACAGACGTAGCCCAAATTCGAGACGCCGAGCTCATGGCCGAGGCGCTGTCCGTTGTCCAACATCAGCCCACCCAACGGGCCTGTCGCGTACATAGCCAGATAGGTATCGCGCCATGCCATGAACTTAACATGAACATGCCAGGATGAAGCGCCACAAGCGGCGGACAACGCACTCGCGATGGCCACGGGGAGCGAAGAGGCCAGGCCCCACACGGCGAGATCCGTGCCGCGCGACGCCTCGGAGGGCAGACACTCCGTGGCCAGCGCAAAGTCGACTGCGGCCAGCCCGCGCTTCGTCAGTAAAGGAATCAAACGCCGCGATCTGAGTGATGTAGGACCGAACCAGCGAGGTAGGCGCCGAGGCCCAAGCCGAACAGGATGGACAGGGCGACGATGTAGACAAAGTCATGTGGCCACGCGGAAAAGACGGCGAATCCAACGCCTGCGATCCGACTCACCAATCAGAGCAGCTCATCACGGAGGCAAAGTAACAAAAGATGAGCGTACAGGCGATCGTCTGGAAGACCGATGAGACGTAGACCATTCTCTTCCTCCCGTAGAGGTCGCCCAACGCACCGCCGGCATAGCCCGAGAGAACTGGAGGTCAGAGGTGAGTCACACACTGGCGGACGACAACGACCAGCTCGACCACAAGTGAGGCCCCGTCGCCGCGACGCGAACCTGCGGTGGCCATCACAGAGCCGAGGAAGATGGCGGTGGCGTCGTTGATGCGCGTGATCTCCCAGGAGAAGATGCGGTACGGTGCGGGCGCGACATCGTGGATAAAGTAGAAGGCGAAGCTGGAGACCAGGCTGAAGCCTAGCTGTGTCACGAAGCGCGTGGCCAAGATCCAACGGAAGTTGGCGCTGGCGAATGGCTTCATGAAGCGGACCAGGAACCGCAAGGCCGGGAAGCGCGCACTGTGGAACCGAGAAGACTCAGCATCACCAGAAAGGATAGGTAATCTTGATGAAGCGCACCATCTCTGTGTGGTTGGCGGTGTGACATCATAAGATTGCCTCGCCGGACGTGGCTTCTCCCGGTTGGCGGATGCCGTGATAAGCGTGCCTACATGCGGACCGGTCAGCAACTGGTTGGCCGCGCCACCACCAGATCTGGTGCGCACCTATCACGAGCAGCGCGGAGAGGATGATGCTAATGATAAGCGGGCCCGTTTGGTCCATGAGCACCGGCCCTCCTGCCGCACCAAACAAGTTTCCGATCATTTGGCCCATGGCCCACCTGTGCCCCGATCACCAGGTCTCAATACCAACAGCAGCAGCAGCATTGGCGGCCAAAATGGTCAACAAATCGTTCAGAAAAGGGCAACGAACCATCCAGAAATGGTGCCAATCTGGGTTACGGGCACCAGGTCGGGCAGCAGTGGCTGAAACGCGGTCTGACCCACTTGGAGGCAGCTGCGCATCACCAGGAAGATGCCGCCGTATCCGACATAGGCGGCCACACCGTAGAGGCTTGAGTCGCCGTACCAGGCCAGGGCCACGTTCGCCAGCGAGGTGCCGACGGACGCGACAACGATGAACGGCATTCGCTTTCCCTGTTCAAGACAAATAAGAACAAGAGGCTCACCCGCTGGCGTGGGGAAGGGCACTGTACAAAAGGCGTGGAGACGTTGTCAGACACTTGGCCGAAGATCAAGCCGACCAAAGTGGCCACGATAGTGCCCAGGGCCAAAAACACCCCAAGCGCTGCGCCCTACGCGTTCAACGATGATGAGAAGTTGAACGTGGAGTCGGAGCCACGCTACGGGACGGTCATAGCTGAGTACCTTGCTCTCCTTGCCCACGATCTCGAGAGTTTGCAGAGGAACAAGAAAGGCAAGGACGAACGAATCAATGGACGAGAAAGCAAACTGCAGCCGTGGCCATTCAGTTCCTGGTCATGCGCGCGAACAAGAAAAGTTGGCACGTACCTGCCACATAGCGACGGCGGCCATGCGCCACTGCGGCACTGGTTTGAGGTCCTCCAGCTCTACTGAGACCTCATCGAAAAAATCATTCGGGGTGAGTGCATCTTGTTCCCTGGTGGTGGGCAAGGCGTCATGCTCAGACTCGAGCAACCAATCTTCTGCCTTGCAAGTGTCTGCCATGGGGTACGTGTGCCACCAAAGTCAACCGCACAATTAGGCTGGCAGAGCCTGTGCATAGCGACCGGGCGTAGACCTTCTTGCGCCATTTCTTCACCGTCTGCGGGAAAGCGTCCCCGAAGGTCTCTCGGGCGAGCTTGCTGTCGTTTTCACTTCAAACAAAGCCGGCGGTTTATGTGGAGTCGCAAGTTTGTACGTTGGTGGTTTCAGCCTTTGCTGTAGTTGCCACCAGCTTGGATGCGCTCGTCCTCGAGAATTTCCTGTACCTTGGTGGCCTTCCACAAGTTGTGGAACTTGGAGTAGTTGAGCTTGTTCTTGAGCCAGCCAAAAACGAGGCGGTCGGCGTTGGCCACCTCACGCACCCCGTGTTCATTGCGCGGAGCCTTCACGACGTCCTCCTTGATCTGGAACAGGAGGCCCTTGTACTTGGCGTCCACACCCTTGATGGCTTCGGCGTAGGCTTTCCGCCCAGCGGCCGACGACGGGTCGAAACACTCCTCCGGCAGCTCGTTGGTGAAGCGCTGGACGAGGACGCAAAGCTCGTGGATGAGCTCCTTCGTCTTTTCCTTGAGCTCAGCGAGGAAGGCGTGGATGGGCTGAGGCAGCACGTCGAGCACGTCGTCGATGGTGCCATCGAAGTATCGGTCAATGGCGATGTTGCGGTTGGAGAGGAGATTGCCTGTCGCCAACACGCACATACATGAGCAGGCGGTTGACAACGATCAACGAATCCACGGCCGCACCAGTGATGAGCAAGTGCTTGTCCGAGTAGAATCGATTCTTCATCTTTGCCACGGGCAAGCCGTTCCAATACACGACGAATCCTTCCGGCGTCTGTGTTGGTCGAGGAGGTCAGGGGAAAAGCAAAGGCAAGAATTGGCCAGGACAAGGGAAGGCACCTCTCCGTAGAGGTCCGTTCGCTTGGCCTCGCGCTCAATCCACTCATTAGCCTGCTTGAGGCTCGTGATGCCGAGCGAGGCAAACTCATAGAATTGGGGACGAGCCACCGAGGAGCCCAACTGCAACCAGCGAGCGAGGCCACGTCGTCAGCTCACAAGTTCCGGCTCGACATCTGGAGGCGTAAAGGACATGTACCCGCGCCGCAACCTCGTCGAGCTGTTCCCTTGTCATCAACTCACCCGTCTGCCTGTGGCGTGCACCGATCAAGTAGAGCTTGTCCTGCGTGTACTTGTTGACCACTTGGTTCTGCTCGCAGCAAAGCTCGAAGAGGTAGGTCCACGCCTTATCGAACACGTGAAACAGCCTGCGCCAATGTGCGTGGACGGCCTGTATGAGTGCCGAAGCGCAATAAGTGTTTGATTGGGCGAGCGCAGCGTACTCGTGAAGTGCGTCATAATCACTCTGCTGGGCGCGATCTCCGAGGAAGAGGCCCCAGAAGAGCGTCTCGAACATGGCCGCTGGAGTCACCATCCCGAGAGTGGAGATGCGCCACCCCTGCACGGCGTCCCCCCCCCCCCAAGCGACCTGCTTAGCCTATGTGTCTGCCATAATGACCTCTCGACGTGTCCATACGTGGTAGTTCCTTGGCTTGCGGACGAGCCCACGGACGTGCTTCTTGGCACAGGCCTCGGCCTCGTCCTGTGGGCCGCCGGCGTCGGCGGTGGCCTGGAGCACCCGCGGCAAAACCTTCTTGAACCGGCGCGCGCGCTTCTCGAGGAGGCTGGCCTTGCCCAGACCCTGAGCCACCGCGTCCGTGTCGATCTTTTCCTCGCCCGTTGGGGCGTCACCACCAGCTTCACCATCATCGTCAGCGGCGGAGAGCTCGACGTCATCACTCACAACCGTGGTGACAGCGGCTTCACTCGCGGGGACGCCGACGGCCTCGCGCTGGAGGGCTTTCTCGTAGACGGCGTCGAGCGTGGCTGGCGCGCTCCACCAGAACTGGATGCAAGTCCCGTCGGCCTTCTCCGAGAAGCCAAACGCTGAGCAGTTGGCGTCGAAGACTTTAGGGTTGGCCACGGGACACTCGGCCTCCTGCTGGTTGAAGAACTTCTCGTAGGGACGCCCCACGATGACCCAGCCCTCCTCATTCCTTCGCTCAAAAATAATTCCACGAGCCTCCTTCACCTCTTCGTTCCAAGTCTCGGTCAAGCACATCTCGTATTTGAATTGGTAGAAGATGGACCCTTCCGTGAAGACGTTGACACCATAAAGTGTAAAAAAGTGCTCCATCAACTCAGTATCGTTCCATCCTTTCTTCTCTTGTTCACTCTCGCTTCCTGCCCCGTCCCTCCACAAACTCGCTGCAAAGTGGCGATTGAGATAACTTTGCAAGGGCGATGATCCCCCTTCATTGTCGCTCTCAATTCGAGCCTCCATTTCTTCACTACGCCACACGGTAGGGGCTTGTTCTTGTTTGTTGTGCTTGCGTTCGCGTCTTCATTTTTCTTTCGCGAAAGTAATTATCAGTATTTTCCTCGCAATAAAAGAGCAAGAAAAAGGTTGAGAATGCATAGTATCTGAGCAATGCCTTCAATTCCTTTGTCGGAAACTTCGCGTAAGGTTGCGGCAAACCTGCCGGGAGTGTGCATCCTCCTTCCTGCCAAGGCAGGGTGGAATTCCGTCCTGAGAGGCTACAAAAAGGGCTCTACGCCTCCTCGTCATCTTCATCCACACGCACGCACACGGACAACAACTCCCCCATCAACATGCAGAGCAACCCTTCTTACGATGTCTTGCACCAGGCTAAGGTGAGCGACGTGGTCGCATCGGGCACGGCTATCATCTCGCTTGACTCAGAGGACACCGTTGAGAAGGCGGTCAAGGTCTTGGCTGCCAACCACATCCAGTCCGCGCCGGTCGTCAACGGGAAGACCAAGGAGGTGTTGGGTATGGTGGACATGCTCGACATCGTGGCGTTCATCCTCTCTGTCGCTCCTGCAGGCCACCAGCTCAACGCGCACGCCCTGAAGACCATGGAGATTGCTGGTCGCGCGATGGCTCTCGAGACTTTGAAGAACGTTGTTGGTACGTGCGCCATGGTGACTCGATGTTGTTGGGGTGGTGCTAATTGTCTTGAGCGCGCATCAGACTTCTCCGGCCGCGACCCCTACATTCCGATCACCCTCAACAGCCCGCTCACTTTTGCCGCTTCGATGTTCAAGCAAGGCATCCACCGGCTGCCCGTCGTCGATGAGAGCACTCAAGCTGTTACGCACATCGTCTCGCAGTCAGCCCTCATCCGCTTCATCCACGAGAAGGATCTTCATCGGGGTCACCTCAAGGAGGTCGGCAACAAGACCATCGGCCACCTCGGCCTTGGCACTGGCCGCGTTGTGTCGTCGCACCTTCACGAGTCTGTGGTAAGTGGAAGCTGATCGCTTAGGCTTGGCCTCGTTCGTCCGTGCTCACCTCTCTCCTCGACCCACAGTTCAAGGCGCTTCACGCTCTCCGCGATGGCGGCGTCAGTGCTGTGGCCCTCGTGAACGACACGGGCAAGCTTTCTGGAAACTTCTCGGCCAGTGACCTCAAGGGTCTCTACGACGAGACCATGCCCAAGCTGCTTGACTCGGCCGAGACCTACCTGGAGAAGTTCAGCCCTTCGTCTCTCAAGCCCACCTGCGCTCGTCTCGACACCACGATCGCCGATGCCGTAAAGACGATGGTGGAGGACCACGTCCACAGGCTCTGGATCATCGACGAAGACTTCAAGCCCATTGGCGTGGTCACCATGACCGACCTCAACGCTCTCTTCGTTAGCAAGACCTTGTAAGTCACGATACCGAGCGTGACGTGCAGGTTATTTATTTAAATACAATGAGCGGATTGCTGTACACTCGAGGCACCATCCAAGCCCTCTTTTTGCTCTTCCTTCCTTCAAGGCAGGTCGGTGAGGCTCTTCTTTGCGGGCAGGGAACCTGCGGCATACACGACCTTCTTGCCGCCTTCGGACTTCTTAAACTGTTGTGATGGGTCGGGGGTAAGGCCGGGCGCATGAGAGCGGAGGAGGGAGGAACGCAAGACGAACCTTGCCGTCGTGGGCGGTGTGGCCACCGCCGCTGTTACCATTGGCCTTCCAACCAGCCTTCTCCACAGTTACGGTTGGCTTTGGGGCAGCAGGGCGAACGGCCTGAGCGGCTGCTTGTTGCTGCACACGTGCGTCACCAGGTGAGGAGAAAGAAGAGGGGCGAGAGGACAAGGTACGCACCTCGAACTTGCCAGCGAGAGAAGCCATCGTGTTGTTGTTTAGTTGGTGTCGGATTATGCTCGCACAGTCGTTTGTGTTGGAGTTGCTCGTTGCTTCAGCCCTGGAATTGCGTCCTCAGCCTAGGTCAGCCGCCACCTTACAAAAGAGTGAAGCAGCCACGTCAGCCGAGGTGGGGCAGGGCGGGCTATTTCCCTGACGCTCGGGAGAAAAGAGCCAAGAAGAAGGAGAAGGAACGTTGCACGATCGCGAGATCTCGTTGCAGAAAAACAAACCAAGATCGAATCGTGCTCTAGAGGCCATTAATGCGTTCGCGAGACAGGTCCAAGAAAGACAAGGAAAAGGAGGGCGAAGTCCAGAGGCCAAGGTCAAATACGGCTGCTGTGGGGCCATCAGATGGAAAGATTAGCCCACAAAAAAGCCTTGGCAGTCAGATGGGTGGAGTGCTTGTGATGCCGCCCTTGCACCCGGGGAGCGTTGTCCTTCGTCCTATTGTGGTGCCCGCGCCTACGGTTGCTCAACGTCGCCGCAGCGTGGACCCTCCTGGTTCTGAGCCCCCTGCTGGCCCGACCGCGGGCCCTCGCACGCACGGCGGCTCTGTCATCGTTTCTCCTTCAGCCCATATCATCAGCCAAACGGCGCGCACTTTGGTCCGTACCTCCTCTCCAAGAAGCCTCTATAGCTGCTGTGTTGCTGTGCTACTCACTCTTCTCCTCCATTTTAGCACCCGCCGAACCGCTGGGATGGAAGCGTCAGCGTAGATCGAACAAAGGCGCTGCCACCGCAGATGCAGCACACGCCCTCCTTTGGCAAGGGGCTGAGCCTGACTCCACGCAACAGACCGCTACCCACCATCCCGGAAGAGGTGCAGTCTCTATTAAAGGTTGCTGCTTTATCGTCATTCTGACCTCTCCGCGGTGCCATCTCAACAGATGAGAAAGCACACGGAATCATCACCTTCGCTAGCAGCAGGGTCCCGCACGTCGTCACCACAGAACTTTGCGCAAGTGATGATGATCTCCTCTCCTGCACTGCCCACCACGGCCAAGCCCGATTCCCCCGTCACCCAACGCAAGCTGAGCGAGCAGAGCCAACCTCAACCGGCGAGTACGCATTTCCTCAAGGAGGCTCTTTGTTGTGGCGGCAGTTGTTGATGTTCGTTGGTTGGTGTCCCCAGTGAGCAAGATGTCGTTGCGCCAAATCGCTGCTGAGGAGATCCTGAGCAGCGAGCAGACGTATGTTGACCAAATTGAACTGTGCATCGAGGTGCTCGCCCATCTCCACCGCTCTTTTGTGGCAGTTTTATTGATTACTGATGCTTGTTGTCTTCGTTTTCTTTGACTCTCAGCACTACAAGAAACCCATCCAAGCAAGCAAACTGCTGGACGATAAGGTGGTGCGCGACCTCTTCTCCAACGTTGAGACCATTTACGGTATGTGCGTGTGTGTTTTGTGAATCGCTTTCGTCTTCCATTGAGGCAGCGTCTGCACTCCGCACAATGCTCACTTGCTTGTCCGATCAGCCCTGCACGTGGACTTTTTGGCCCAGCTCAAGTCCAGGATGCGTCGCTGGACGTCGCCTACGGAGAAGAACAGCCTCGGTGATGTCATCACTCGACTGGTGCGCCTCTTCTTCCTGCTCCCTGCTTCTTTCTCTAATCGAGGTGTCCTCCTCGCTGCCTCTTCCGAGAACAGATTCCATACTTGAAGATCTATCAGGAATACATCAACAATTACGACAACGCCATCAAGGTGCTAAACAAGCTTCTCGAGAAGAACACCAAGTTTATTCAACTATTGGACGTACGTCAGGGCTTCAATTCTTTGCTTCTTCTTCATCACCAAGCTTGAGTTTTGACGCTTATGCATTCCTTGTGGTGCAGTGTTTGGGCTCTGGTTCGTTCGTTGGCAAGCTGGGCCTGGACCTGCTTCGCGGCGTGCCCGTGCAGAGGATTACGCGCTATGTCCTGCTCCTCAAAGTACGAGCACCATGCCCCCAATCTTCTCGTTCTCCCTTTTGTCAGCTGAGCTGCTAGCGTGCGCCAACTGATTGATCCTGTTCGACAGCAACTGCTCAAGTACACATCGGAAGATCATGTCGACTACGAGCAGCTCAGCGATGCGTACGACAAGATGTACGCCCTGGCCGAGTACATCAATGAGAAGAAGAGAGAGGCACGTTTCCATCCCCTCAGCTCAAGAGATACCCTACCAGTGATGATCTTTTACAATACTAATTTTTATTATTATTATTGCCTCTGAATAACAGAGTGAGTCGAGGACGCGGCTCATGCACATCGCGCATCACCTCACGGGCAACTTGGACGTACGTTTTTACCAACTTCGCAGCCACGATGTGCTTCAACTTTTCATTCGAGTAGTTGCCAGAAGAAGACTGACCTGTTTATGGTTCGTAGCAACTGCGCGAATCGGACAGCTCGCCGCAGATCGCGCGCGAACATAAGTGGAAGACGGAGAGCAAGAGCAAGACCTGCGACTACTGCGGGCAAATGGCGATGGGGTCCCACTTGCGATGCAAGCACGACAGTACTGCTGCCCTCCTCCCCCATCTCCCCTCACGCCTTCTCCGCGTCTCTGACCGACTTTCACTTGCGTGGGCGCGCCAGGCTGCAAGTACCGGGTGCACGAAGAGTGCAAGAGGAAAGCACCGGTCTACTGCTCGGATCGAAACGTAAGCCTCTCTTGGCCTCTCCTCCCTACACCAAATCCCCGCAGCGCTCACACACACGTACGCCCGCTTGCTTGTGTTTGCTGCTGGCGCGTCTGTAGAAGGTGAGCCTCGTGAAGCACAACCGGTATCTCGTCGAGGAAGCCGAGTTCATGCACAAGATGACTCCCCTCGACCACCCCGATTCCCGCGCCAAGCTGCGCCCTGCGGTGCGTACCTCCCCGTCTTCCTCTTCCTCCTGGCAACAATGACGCAACAAGATGCGTTCCATTCCAACCCGATGTTTGTTCTGGGGGATCGACGACGACAACAACAATAACAGCTGGTGTTGGTCGTGAACGATGGGCTGGTCATTGTCCACAAGTCCGAGCACAGCGACAAGTACACGCTCCTGGCCTTTGTCCGATGGTACAAGAAGTCGACCAACGAGCACGCGATCCTTAACGAGAACGGTACCGTTGGAATGGACGAGCTCAGCGAGAGGCCCCGGATTATCATAATTCTGACTATTATAGATTGGCACACGTTGTTGTTGCTGGCCTTGGGTGCGCGCAGTGACTGAGTCGGCGTTCTCCGTGACGGATCCTCGGACGCGCATGGTGCACACCTTCTCCAGCGACTCGAAGGAGAAAAAGGCCCACACGGTGGAGCTCGTCAAGTCGCTCATGAGCAAGTGGCACACGGGCATCCTCGAGAAGCAGCGGTACGTCAGCATCGTCCCGTTTTATTAATCCTGTGCTGCGCGTTTGCGTGAGGCTCAACGCCCCTTCTTCCTTTGCCTCACTAGGGAAACGGACGAGGTCAAGGAGCAGTTTAAGGGAGTCACGTTCAAGATCCTCTTCACCGTGCCGGTCCACTCGTCGACGGAAAAGGAGTTTATCGTGCGTGGATCTTTCTCTCATCTCTTTCTCTCGCGTTCTGGCCCTTCCCCGTCCCAACATCACAAACTCACAAACGTTGTTCATCATCCACACGAACATGAACACACACACACACACACAAACACATGAATAGGCCTACGTCGTCGAACTCAGGATGGAGAGCGGGTCGGCCACGATTATCAAGCGCTACCGCCAGTTTTTGTCCCTCCACAAGACGGTGCCCCACCTCTCCTCCACACCGAACCCGAAGCCAGCACAGGTGACTCACCACCGCGCCTGCTTGCGTCGACGCTAACAGATCAAGACCCTGTACAAGAACGTGCCCAAGTTCCCCGGCAAGAAGTACGTCGGCAACACTGCGCCCAAGTTTGTGCAGAAGCGGTACGCGATTGGGGCTTCACCTCGTTGTTTCTATTTTGTTTTTCTGTTTTGTCTTCGCATCTTGACTGGCTGGCTCGGTCTGACTTGCTTGATGGGGGGGGGGGTCAGGTGTCGGCGACTGGAGGAGTACCTCAACAAGGTCATTACCTTCCCCGGTACGTCCTCTTCTCTCTCTCTCTCTCTTCCTGTCGTCTTGAGGGCACGTGGCGCAGCAGCAAGTTGACACTTGGGGAACGTGCTTTGGGGTACAAAAGGCGTCTTTGACGTGGAGGAGGTGCGCACGTTTTTGATGACCACCATTTCGTCCAAGGGCGAAGATGAGAAGGCCCTCATCAACCGAGGTACCACCCAAGCTTCTGTGTAGCATTATTGTTTCCGCCTGCTGCTGGGCTTAGCCGCTTTCTCTCCCTTCCGCACGCACGGGCACAGGGTGGAGCAAGGACAAGGACAAGATCGAGGAGATCTCGCGGCAGCGGAGCTCGACCGTGTCGTCGTACCTGGAGAACGTGCGGTCGAGCTCGTACGCGGTCCGCAGCAGCGTGTACGATCCGTCGTTGCTGGTGAGCAACGACCTGCCGGTGAGGTCGCCGGCAGCTGCCGACGCGGCCATGCAGCAGAGCCTGGACGGCGTCTCGGTGGCCGCACCCTCCTCTTCCACCTCCTCGACAACAACGTCGACATCGTCCATGTACAGTTCCCAGTCGCTGCTGCAGTCGAGCGGCCGCGTACCGACGGCCCTGGGCGCGATGGGGCCGCTCTCGCGGGGCGAAGGCACGATGACCCGCAAGGAGAGCGCCATGTGGGAGCGCATCCAGCAGTCGAGCCAAGAGATGGTGGCGACCACGACGGAGGAGGGCGACAATCAAGCGACCGTCGATGCCCAGAGCGAGCCCAGCAAGCAGCCCACCATTAACGTTGTACCGTCGACGACGGAGAACGACGACGGCAGCGTCGCTGATGACGCCGCAGCCGCCACCGGCGAGGAGGATGAGACGGGGAAGAAGCAGGCGGTGGTGCTGTACGACTTTGTGGGGCAGACGGCTGAGGAGCTTGACATGGCGACCGGCGACGTGGTGACCGTGTGGGAGCGGAGCAACGCCGAGTGGTGGTTCGGCACCATCAACGGGCGCGACTTTGGGTTCTTCCCGCACTCCTACGTGCAGCCCCTCTACGCCGACGAAGGCGGCCACGCGTGAGTCTGAACCCGCACCAGCAAGTTGTGTGCGTGTGTGTACAGGAATTGAACAAAGAGAGTTTATTCACCAACAACAACAGAGTCGTGACTGCCGGTTTCTATACATGGGGGGCGGTACGACTGTTCACTCAAAGGGGACGTTGGCGGAGAAGTCCCATATCTTGATCGACTTGTCGAGAGAGCCCGACACGAGCACATCATCCGTGAAGTGGAGCGATCGCGCCGAGGCGTTGTGGCCCCGCAGCGTCACGACGCACTCTCGTTGCGCCAAATCCCACACCTGCCCCGCGTGGAATGTTACCAACACGCACAAACGAAGCTTCGGTCAGGAGAAACGCACCTTGATGGTGAAGTCGTAGCTTCCTGAGCAGAGCTTCTTGTCGTCGTACTGCAAGCACCGCACTCGCTTGGTGTGCTCTCCGAGCGTCCACTGGCGGAGGCAGGTTCGAATAGATCAGGAAAACGAGGATTGGTTGAGATAAAGGTGTGCAAAGGAGGCGGAGAGTACAAAGGGGAAAGCTGTGTTGCGCAAGTCCCACAGCTTGATGGTGTTGTCCATCGACCCGCTCACCAGCTTGACATCGTCGAACTGAAGGCTTGTCACCCAATTCTCGTGCCCGTTCAGCTCTCTGCACATGTTCGTCTCAGCGAGCCGCAGAGCAAGGGCGCTGCGAAGGGACAGCAAAGAAAAAACGGGCGTACGTGACAAGCTTGTAGGACTTGGTGTCCCACAGCTTGATGGCCTTAAAGCTGCCGCTCCCGATCATCCGCTCGTTGAACTTGAGGCAGCAGACGCAGGTGGTGTGGTCCCGGAGAGTCGTTCGTTCCACGCCGGTCTCCATGTCCCACACTGCAGAGCAACCACAAGGAGATCAGCATCCGGATCAGAACATGACGGCAACGGTCGCTTGACGAAGAGAGAAGTGCCCTTGACTGTCTTGTCGTAGGAGCCCGACACCAGCGTGCCGTCCCGCCCAAACTGAAGCGACCGCACCGCTCTCGTGTGGCCTGCACAAGCGTTCATTGTTACCGCTCGATGGACCACAACAACGTCAAGAAGGAGAGGCCGTGGTCGCGTACCGACAAAGGTGTGGCGGCACTGGCTCTGCTCAAGGTTCCAGAGCTTCATGCTGTGGTCATCCGACCCGCTTACCTGTATGACCATCGTGCGCCCATTGGGTTCATGTGTTGTCCACTTCACTAGCCAATCAAGGTGGTGACAATAAACACGAACCAGCGTGTTGTCGTGGAACTGAAGGCAGTAGACCCGATGCGAGTGGCCCGTCAGGATCTTCGTGGGGACGTGCTTCCTCGTCTTTCCGAACCCGAATCCCTATTATTTGGGAGAAAGTTCGGTGGATCTACACCTTCGGGCGCCACCGGCCAGCAAGGGGATGATGGCATCGTAGCAAGAGTACCTCGTTGTCGGCGTCTGAGGGCTCGGGGTCCAGGTCGGGGTTGACATTGGCTTCGTCCACAGCTTCGGCATCTCCGACCCACTGGGCCTTGACCAGGTCCCACACCTGCCGGTGGCGTGAGCACCCGGCAGGATGACAAGGCGTGCGATCACAAGTACCCGAATTTTGTGGTCGTACGACCCCGACGCGATGGTGAGGCCGTCGGTCTGCACGCAGGTGATCTCCGCGGGGCACGCGATGGTCGTGGTGCTGTTTGCGCCCCGGCACAAGAAGTGGTTACAACGTCGTCTCTACTGGTCACCAAGAAGGTCAAGGAGAAGGCGGTCACCTGCAGCGGCCCCTCCACCAGTTACGCTCGACGAGACTGCGCCATCGGTAGACCCAGCCCCACTGCAGCTGTGCGCGCACAAGCGTAAGTTGTGAACATGGTGGTGGTGCGGAGAAGACAGTTGAGGCGCACTTTGCGTCGACAGGACTTGGGGTCTTCAGGGCTGCGGCCGGCTTCGGTTTCCTTCAGGATGGACTCGCCCCAGCGCGACAGACATAATCGCTGGCATCCCATCAAGACAAGACCGAGAGACGCGCGACCAAGTGAGTCGATCGACCCGCTGAGGAAGGAGTCTCCACCACCAAAACAACAAAAAGGCCGGTAGGAGGGAGCGCGAGTACCCGCCACAAGTGATCATCTGTGGCAAACCCACGAAACGTCTTTGAAACCAGGCAAACGTTCAAGAGAAGCTCCTGGGGGCAGATGTAGGAAAGCGCCTGCACCGCGCGAGTACGTGAGGTCTCAAGGGCGGCGATGGGACGCTCGAAGGAGGCGTTAGGTGGGGGTAGAAGGTACAATTAGAAGCACTTCATGCGGCAGCACTGCGAATGAACCCAGTGGCGAGGGCTCTGCCAAAGAAAGCGCATGAGAAAGAGAGTGTTCGAAGGGGCTGAGCAGGAAGGGGAACCTTCGTCCATGGGGTCCCACGAGGTTGGTGCTGAACGAGACCGATGAGAAGTAGGCGACACGGCCATATCCATTCCTCTCATCCTTTCAGGGGAAGAAAGAGGTGCGGCACGCAAGACAGAAAAAGGGCAGACAGGCTGGTGGAGAAAGGATAAGAGGTGCTGGTGGAGAAGTGCAAGAACAAGTAGAACGTTGTGTGAAGAGGAGTGATCACGAGCTGGGCCAAATGGGTGCTGTGGCGAGGGAACTTCGAATTTGAAACTATGCCCAACCTCACACCATCGCGATCGTCCTGGGGCCGAACCGCCAGCCAGAGCAAGGTCGCGCGTGCGGTCGCTGTGGATAACACCTGGCGCTGTGGCGGCGCTTTAGCAACTCCTCCACTGGAATTCTGCCCACTCCCACGCCAACCAGGGCCATCTCGCTGGCGGAATCCCCCGTTCGAAACCCGCCGCTCGATTGTCTACAAAATATTTTTGCGCCCATGTTAAGTTCCGCGGAAGCGCAGCCAGAGTTGGCGCTCTCAACGCTGGGGCGAGCTGCGACCATCACGTGACCAGGAGGACATCATCAGGCACGCTCTTGAACGGGGTGCTCGAGGCTCTTGCCGAAGCCAGGGTGCTGGAGCGAGAGGCCGTCCTTGAAGAAGTAGAACCGTGGGACCGGCGCGGCCTCGTCCGACTTGTAGAAGCCGATGCCGATGGCGGCCTCGCCGTCCATAGACTCGCCCATGTAGAAGCTGTACTCGTCAAAATTCTTGAGCAGCTTCTTCACGAAGGGCTCGGCCGCTTTCATGAAGTCCGCCACACGATCTGAACACAAACACACATCGCCATGTTATCCAATCAGCGCTGACGTCTTGGAACGACACCATACTCTGCATAAAGCGGGACAGCTGAGCGCGTGCCTGGGTTGGTCTTCCTGAGGTGTCCCTTGACCTTGTTCATGTAAGTCTTGATGTACTTGATGAAGTCGGCCTTGGCGAAGGAGGTCTCCACCAGCCGGTGCGAGTAGACAACATTGATCACTGTCTCCGCGGAGTCCATCAGCTGTTCCCCTTCGCCACCACCAAAGGCGTCTCCACAACCCACGTCGACATCAACGGCACCGCCAGCCGACACGAGCCGACCCTCGACCTCGAACACGATGTCATCGACCACGGTGCTGGGATAGCACACCGAAAACATCTCATCTCCGGTGAAGACATCTGTGGATGAGGCGCCATTTTACTGATTTCAGTCAAAACAAAGCGAGCTGCACTCTGATGGAGACAAGGGGATTTCAAATTGTGGCTTGAATGGGTAATGATCAATAATCCAGAAATGAGTTATAGAAATTCGACATAAAGATAAGCCCAAAAGGCCAAAGAGCGCTTGATCTTCGTCATCATGGAGTGCTGAGAACGAAAGCTGCGTACCTTTGTAAATGTAGGTCTTTTGCGCCATCGTGTTTGTCGGTGGGGGTGACGGAAAATGCGAGGAATGAAAAACTCGCCGGTCACTCCGCACGGCAACGCAAGCCAAAAGTCGAAGCTTCGCTCGGGGAGGTTGAATCCTGGCCCTGTCTATATTTACGGTGGCGAATAGACCTTACAAGGAGAGCGACCAAACATTGGCCTGCCGTTTGCCTAACTTGACGTTTGAAACTGCTGGTGCACCTCCGCTTTTTGATGATTCGCGTTACCGTGAGGTTTCGTTCGTCACATTGAAAAGAGCCAAGAGCAGCATGAGGTAAGGCCAGAACAACAACATGCAAGCCGAGCAGGCTCATCCAGTTGTATGGCTTCAACCTCTCGACCACCGAGACTTCAGCTCGACGTCTTCACACGAGAACCGTTTTACCATCAGTCCGCAAGTTCCATCCAGCAGGCTCCGCCGACAACTGTGGACCGAGGTAAGGCGTGACTTCTGCTGGTGGGGAAGGGAAACACGCTCCCTGACGAACCACCTTGGGCAGGTGAGCGCCTGGGCAGACACCTTGGCGGAGCTAGCGCGCGCTGCGGGGTCAAGCGAACAGCCTTACCACTTGACCCACGCTAAGTTGCAGGCACACACAATATCGCGAGCATTGTTCGCCCTGCAGTGGAATAGCCACATTACTCCTCCCCTCTCGCCACCAACTACGCATTTCCCAGTTCCCTCGTACACAGAAGAGCCTCACTTCAGCAGTCTAGAACCTTCGCTACCCAGCACCCAGCACCCAGCCACAAGCCCACCTTTACCTCCTCTTGAATTTCGACCACATACTTCACAAACCGTTCCCCCAATTGCTACGCGTCCTGTCCCTCGGCGTGATACACCGCAACACTTTGAGTCCGTAATCCCTCCTCCTTCTTCTTCTGTTGGCGGTTTTTCCGAAGCCAAAGTGCCGGTCTTCTCGCTCCCCCGCAGCAAGAGCCCGGTAAGAACGAACAAGGTACTCTTCTTTACCTATCCATCTTTGAAACTGCGCCTTCCCCTTGCAGGGTATGACCTAGAGGAGCCACAGGTGGGCGTATGTGTTGAGTGTGGCACAACAGATACTCCTGAGTGGCGAAGTGGCGAGGAAGGACCACGAACGTACGCCACCTCGCACCTCCCGTATTGAGCCAGTCAGCTGATGAGAATAAGATCCCCCTTGTCATCAGGTTATGTAACGCATGCGGCTTGCGCCGAGTCAGAAAGAGGAACAGGAAGCGAGCCGAAGAGATGAAGCGCACAAAGAAGCGAGCAAGTATAGCCGCTATCCTGAACGATTGAAAGCCCGGGCAACGGTCATCGACGCGGAGGAAAGCGCTGTGGGAGACACTCGTGCATGTCTTGTAGTGTGCCAAATCACTTGTTTATTTTTTTGTACACACGAATGTGCAGTGCCGAGTTGTAGCGGACTTGCGTGATCGGCTCCAGGCCCTAGAACGCACATGCAGTCAAAATGCTGTGCGTCAGCAGTCCGGTTCTGATAAGTAGAGGGCAAGGTGGTCGTACTGGTTTGAGCGGCTCGTACTCATCAATGAGCGTCACCGTCGTAGTCGTTGGCGAGAGAATGAGAGTCCCATTGCTCTGTTCAACCAGCTCCCGAGCCAGGTCACAGGCCTTGCAGCACAGGCACCCGAACCTGATTAGCTCGCTGTACAGGTAGAGCAATAAGAAAACCACTGTGAAGGTCACGTACCTTCTCCATGGCAGCACTAAGTCCATGAATGACCACTTCTTTTTCCCTGGTGGGGAGTTGTGGTAAGAACGAGCCGCTGCACTGGCATCACGCAGGGGAATGGCGGGGGTACCCCTCGTGCAAGAGGCGGAGGGCGCGCTTCTGCAGCGCCGGAAAGCTGGAGGATCGCGAGACGTATATGTCATTTTTGCGTGTGTGTGGTCGCTGGGGCACCTTCTTTACTAATCTGTCTGCCTTGCCCCGGGTGCAGCGTATGTTAACCGCCGGAGACTCAATTCAGATGTGTGAAAAAGCGGCATACACAGGTAGGGATCCACGGGGGCTGGTTGATCAAATGCAGTGTCCTCTTCCCCTTCAACCAAATTGCCAGCTTCATCGACGAGCGGGTCGTGTTTTGGCGGGCCCTCCATCTTGAAAGCAACTACGATAAGAAGAAAAGAAATGAAATACATCATATTCAGCATAACTATTCTTCCTAGAAATATCCAGGCTTGACGGCTAACGGCAACTGAAAACAAGGGGGCCAGATTCTCATCATCAACAAGAGTGAAGGCGGCCGTGGTCACGGCGTCTGAGGTGGGGCGGTATGGAGAACGATTACGTGGTTGGACAGCATCAGCAGATGGTGCCACTGCACCATCAGCAGGTGCTGAACCATCACGCATATGACTATCTTGTTGTTATCGATTTTGAGGCCACTTGCGATGAAGGAGAACAACCCAAGGTCACGCGGGAAAATCAAGAGATTATCGAGTTTCCGTGGGTCGTTATCGACCTCGTGAACCAGCAAGTGATCGACAAGCGGCAGATCTACGTTCGGCCCGAATGGACTTCTCAGCTCACCCCTTTCTGCGTCAAACTTACTGGCATCACTGATGACAAACTGAAGGAAGCGCCTCTCCTTCATGAGGCCATGGCGCAGGTAAGGACGCCGGGCTGCTGCATTTCATCAAGTTGCGGCCCCCTGATCTAATTGCGATGCCTGCGTGACGCAGTTTGACCATTATGTGGACGAATGCTTCTCGAGGCGCGGCAAAACTTTCTGTATCTTGACCGATGGCGATTGGGACCTCAAAATGTGTCTCCTTCAGGAGACGCGCAAGAAGGACATCGCCAGGGCTCCGCACTACATGACCTACTTTGTACGCCTCTCGCCTCCCATCTTCCTCCATCGCGCTACAGCACACACTCACAAACACGCGCGCTCGTTCTGCTGCCGCGCCATCCTCCTCATCGTCCAGGATGTGAAGGAGGAGTTCTTGAAGGTGTTCCCGCAGCCATCGCACTACAAGCCATCGCTGATGACCATGCTCAGGCGTACGTTGTCGTTGCTCCCCCCCCCTGGAGGGCCCCTCAGCCGACGTCCTCCATGTTTTGACGTTTGTTGTTTGTGATGAGACAGACCTGAACCTGGTGATGGAGGGGCGCCACCACTCGGGCCTCTACGACTGCGTTAACATCAGGTTTGGCCAGCTTCTCCCTTCCTTCCTTCCTTCCTTCCTTCTTCCTCCTCATGTCAGACGTGGACTCACATGCCGCTGCACACGCCGCACACGGCGCTGCAGCAACATCGTGCTGGAGCTGATTCGTCACGGCCACGCCTTTGTGCAGCCGCAGACGATCCCTCCCGACTACGACCCGTCCACCGGTACCGCCTTCCCATGCGCCCATTCTTGCGCGTGCGCCTCCAATCGCATCGTCGGCGCACCCAACTCATCGCGCATCGGCCCACCGAATGGACCCAGACCCGGCGTTTGCGCGCGATTTCAACCGGACGGGCCCGCCCATCTTCCTGCGCCTGGCTGAAGGAAGCGAGGAGGAGACCAAGGTGATCGTCATGCGGGGCCTGCCCTGGAGCGCCACGGACGCCGACGTGGGCATGTTCTTCTCCGGCCTTGACATCGTGCCGGGCGGCATCCACCTCATCCACGACCACACCGGCCGGCCCTCGGGTCTGTGTCCCTTCATCCCTGTCTTTCTCTCTCTTTTTCTGGTGCTCAACTGGCGGACTCACGCGCGCACGCAACACAGGCGTGGCCTACGTCGAGTTCAGCTCGGCCGAGGAGGTCCACAATGCGCTCCAGCGGCACAACGGCTTCATCGGGTCGCGCTACATCGAGGTGTACCCGAGCGACGCCACCAGCCTGACCGCCATCCTGGCGTCCCAGGCCGCCAAGAGCGTCCAGCCCACGGAGGAGATCAGGCCCGGTAAAGCCCCCTCCCCCTCTGCCCCTTCTCCTTTCATGTCGACACATTTCTGGGCGCGACGACTGACTCGACACACATTATGCACGCGCGCGGCACCACCTGAAGGGGACTGGTATTGTATCAATTGCGGGGACCACCAGTTTGCGTCGCGGGTCGTGTGCCGGAAGTGCGCCACGCCGCGTCCCGTGGAGGACGGGGAGAACGGCGTCGGCAGCGTCGGAGGCTCCTACGACGTGACGGGCAACGGCGGCGCGGGTGAAAGCGGGGAGAGCGACCACAGCAACAGCAATGGCGGCGGCAGCGGAGAGGCCGAGGACGCCGCCGGTGGGCTTGGCCAGCGCGGGGCCGGGGCCGGCCAGTACGCCCGCGGCGACGGGTCACCGGTGGCCCACTTTGGCCACAAGGAGGGGCGAGGCGGCCGCAGGGGCTTCCGACACAACCAGCACCACAACCAGCACCACCATAGCCAGTCACCGCCGCAGCACCACCACCAACAGCAGCACCAGCACCACCAACCGCATCATCACCATCAGCAGCACCAGCAACATCACCACCAGCAGCAACAGCAGCATCACCATCATGCGCCGCAGCAGCTGGCGCAGCACCTGGGCCCGGTGCCGAACCACCACTACTACGCGCCCGCGCCGAGCCCCAACTACTACAGCTTCTACCAGCAGCTCCTGAGCGGCGGCGTGCGCCCGGGCGATTGGCTCTGCGGCTCGTGCAGCGAACTCAACTTTGCCTCGCGGCGCGTGTGCCGCAAGTGCAACTTCAACCACCCGTCCTTCTACTTTGCCCAGTTCCCGGTGCACCACGGGTACGCCTGCTCGAGGCGCCTCTTTTTATTTATTTATATAATATTTATTTTTGGGGACTCACAACTGACGGGGGATCCAATGACGGGTGCAGGGAGGCGAGTGGCGCCCCGCTGGGTCGGCCTCACGACTGGCGGTGTCCCACGTGCTCCGACAGCAACTTTGGGTCGCGCACGGTATGCCGCAAGTGCGGCACCGCCCAGCCCATGGCCTACGCTCCCGTTCCGGCCCTCATCGGGCGCGGCAAGCCCACCGGCAGAGGTGCGCCACTGTCTCCTCTTCGTTCTCCTCCTCCTTGTTGCCATCACCGTCATGAATGTTGTTCCAAGTTGACGTTGTCTTGGGGCTGGTCCGGACCAGGCGGGTTCAATGGCGGCGGAGGAGGCGGAAGAGGCATGCGAGGCGGGCGAGGCAGAGGCGGCGGAGGACACTTTGGCGGCGGCGGAGGCCCGGCGCCGTCGAGCTTCCGGCCAGGCGACTGGTTCTGCGACCAGTGCAAGGACCACAACTTTGCGTCGCGCAAGGTGTGCCGAAAGTGCGGCGCCGAGAGGGGGAACGATATCATCACGGGCGAGGAGGGCGCCGCGACGCTCGTGGACGGCCTTGCCGATCCCTCGGCCCACCCCGGCATCGTGACCGTGTCCTCCGAGCTTGACGGCGCGCTCGAGGCCGAGCAACCGCAGCAGCAACACCAGCAGCAGCATCAGCAGCAACGAGGCGGCTACGGCTGGTAACCCACTTGCGAGAGACGACACACGGCGAGTGTATTTGAGCGAGAAGAGCGAGAGAAAGAGAGCGAGATCACTTGAGCAGAGGAGAGCTGAGCAGCGGAAGAGGAAAGGAGAGAGAAGCAAAAGGACAGCCGAGAGCCGAGGAGAGATGATGGCGAGACAGAGAAAGGACATGAGCAGCAAGTGAGGAGGATGGGGGTGGATTGGTGTAAGGCAATGAAAAGGAGGAGCAATAATCAATTTTTTCATTGTGGAGGGACGACGAGAGCATCAACCGCGCTTGGGGAGGCCCAAGAAAACGCGCCGGGCCTCGAGGTCCGAAGGCACACGGGAGGCGAGGAGGGCCGCCTCGGCGCGCTTGTCGCCCGACCGCAGCGCCTCGTCCTCTGCACAGGTCCAGGGCTTTTGCCACACGTCTGCACGTTGAACAGCGCGTGAGTGAGCAGGACGGTCACCTGGCCTTGTGGAGGAGGAAGAGAGGAGGACGGGGAGAACGTGTACTTCGGTGTTGGAGGTAGCCGAGGGCGAGGGAGGGCTGCCCCGACATCACGTAGAGGGCGTGTTGCACCACCGGTAGCGGCAAGCCCGTTTGTTGTTGAAGCCTTGAGCGGCGTCAATCATCGATCCAAGCAAGGGAGCAAACAGGCGAGTAGGGCCAGGGAGGACATACCTGCGGAAGATGGCGCGGGTCTCGTCGAGTCGTAGCGCGTCGTCGTCGATTTCGCCTGGTACTTTGTCAGCGCCTCGTCGAGTTGAGCGGCCATGAACGGCGTCGTCATCGCCAGGTTGTCGTGTCCTTCGTCGCTTGGCATCCTGAGAGGAGGGCGAGGAAGAGGAGATCGCCGGCGGCGTGATGGTCGTACGGAGAGTGGCCTTCTGTTGGTTTTGTGGCGATGACTTGGCCGGTTTCGCTGGCGCTGGTGTGCCGGGCCTGCTCTGGCTTTTCTTTGTTGGCGGCATTTGCACTTGCTGCTCTTCAAATTCGTCTTCCTCTTCATCTTCAGCTTCATCTTCAGCCTCATCACCCTCTTCATCTTCAACATCGACTTGCGCTTTGGCTTTGCTACTGACTTTGCCGGTACCTCCATCCTCTGCAACTTCTACTTGTTCCTCTACGCGATGTTCTTCCTCGTCATGGGGCTCGTCCGCATCTTCTTCATCATCTTCAAACAGCCGTTTCTTCGACGGCGTGCGCTCATCATGCGCGGTCGACGCATGGCGCAAAGCGCTCGTCGACGGTCTGTCCCGCACGTCCCACACACACACACACACGCATCGTCAGAACGTTGTCGGACCGCAACGCAGCTCCAAGGCCGTGACGAAGAGCTCATGGTTGGAGGAGGCAAAGCGCGGTACCGGGCAGGCGCGGCGGAGGCGGAGGTGGGGGTCGTGGGGGTGCCCGGTGCCGAGCGCGTGACGGTCAAGGCGGGGAACTTGGCGCGGGCGGCCTCGGCCGGTTTGATGCGGTGGAGGTAGCGGTCCTTGAGGGACTGCCAGGTGCGGCCGGGCACAATGTTGGCCTGCTCGAGGTTCTTCCATAGCAGGTTGCCCGTCTCGGGCTGGTCGTGGGTTCTGACGTACTGCTTGATGGCCTCGTCCTCCTTCTTGCTGTAGCTCATGCGTCCTCTACACTCGCCAACCCCACCAAGTGAGGGGCCAGGAAGGAGAACGTCATGCAAGGGGGAGGGGGCGACGTACTGTTTCGACGTTGATGAGGGCGATGCGGCTGGTGAAGAGCTCGAGGTGTGCTTGGCGACGGGCGCGGTGGGGCGGATCTTGAAGTCCTCCAGCGACTGGGAACTCGACGGTCAGAGCGCGCACGGACGGCTGGCGCGGCGTAGAGCACGTACCTGCAGTTTGTCATTGCGGATGGAGTCGAGCACGTAGTCGTAGGAGTAGAGCGTCGCGCCGTCGGGCGCCCTGGGCGTGCCCCACAAGCACAACATAAGAGCCCAACCTTCGCGAATAATTAAATGGTGCAATGGTGGGGGTATGTCCACGCACTTGCCGCTGTAGGAGGGGCAGACGAGGGTAATGAGGTCGGCATTCCATGTGACGTTGACCAAGCCGCCATGTTCCTGTGGCAGGACCAGAGGCACTTGCGCTCAGCCATGACCCGAACGTAAACAAGATATAATAATACAAAAATAAAAAAATGAAGGCTTCTGCACCTGGATGCGCCCACTTATTTCTGCTTTCCTGGGGTCTGGGGGGATGTAAAAGCCCATCGGCTTCTTGTTGACCACAAAGAGCTTGCGCGAGGCCTGCATCTTTGACAAACTAGCCTATGCCACAACGGTCCTCTCAAGAGAAACTCTTCCAGGAAAAAAGAAAAAAGACGAAAAATGACGGACAAGCAACAGCTTCTTTGTTCTTTCTTCTTCTTCCTCCTCTTCGTTCAGCCTCGCATGCGGCTTGCGTTCTGCTGCACCTGCGTCGTGATCCACTGCGGCCATTCTTGAGGGTCGATCTGTGTTGAAGCAAATAATCGAATAACATCATGTAAGAACGAGTTGAGTCAATGCTGTGACGGTTGTATCAAACTCGAACCTGAAGTCGCTGCGCTTCGGCGTAGAGCTGGTAGACATCTATGTTACAGTAGCAGCCCTCCGTCGCTGCGTTCATCTTGGCAAAGACCGCCACGCTCACAAAATACCTGCGCTCACCACCAGGCGTGGTGAGTAACGACCACGCGTAGCAAAGACGATATGAAGAGACGTCGGAGCGGAACGAGCGACGCGTACTTTTCGGACATATCGGCGTAGGCCCCATCGAGGACTCGGAGCTTTCGCTCGGCCAACTCCAACTGGCGATCCTTGCGCAAGAGCTCCTCCTTCAGCATATCCACTTCATCCTTCCGCCCTGCATTTATGCGCATGCCTCGTCATGAGCCTCTCCTTGTCTCTTCACTCATTAATGCTTTCACTCACCCAGTGGGGCCGCTCTCGAAGAGCCAGAGATCGGATTGAGGGCGCTCAGGCCAGTCTTGGCCATGGAGAGTAGGTTCTGCGTGCCTCGTCGCGCGTCATGGTCGCCGTTGTAGTCCTCGATTGTTGGCAGCCCGTCCGGGGCCAGTGAACCTGCGCAGCCCAAGTCTTGAGTACACCACAACAACAGCATACAAGTCGCACGCGGAGGTATCGTCACCTGCTGGGGCGGCCTCCTTGGTGGTGGAGCCTAAGGCTGGTTGGCTCACTGGCACTTCAGAGTAGGCCATCGAGTACCGCGGCGCCCGATTCTGTGGCCCGCCGGCACTCGTGCTCGACGCCTGTAGAGCAGGCGACGTCGCGAGACCCGGCGCTTGTGGCTGGAGAAGCGTGCCCGACGGCTGGCGCTCGATGCCGCCAGATGGAGCGGGTTGTTGTGCCTGTTGTGCGTGTACGGCGTGTATGGTGAGCGCAGTCCAGTGGCGGCGCACACATGCGCGGGGAGTACCGCAGAGTCCTGCCGCGCAAGAGTGACGGGCTTGGGTAGGCCATAGAGAACGGAGAGCGCCATCTGGATGTCGATTGCCCATCGGTCTCTTTCCACCATCGAACCAGCAGCGAGTATGTACGTTCCTGTGTTGGCACATGTGAAAAACACGACCGCACGTGGGCCAGCTGCTTCCTGCAGCAAGAACACTGGCGCGGGCGAAGGACAAGGCGACGTACGGGAGGGTGTCTCGATGGCGAAACCACAACCAGGAGCAGAGTCGTTGGGCCGCACCTTGTCTCGAATATAGATAATCTTGGACGTGCGCTACAAAAATCGAACTGAATTTAGGATTGTGAACAGCAAGAATGAAAAAAAGAGACGTACATCAAGGACAATAGCATCGATGGGTTTACTGGGCGCGTCCCTCTGTTGCTTGAAGTACTTGAGCTTCTTTCCATCGAGAACAAAATATCTGCGCTTCCAATTCTTCCTCACTCCCCCCTGCTTTTCCAGCCAACCCTCTATCGTGGGCACTTGCATCCTCGTCGGCCGGCAGCACAAACGTCCTCCACAAGCTAGTGTGCCGCTGCCCGATTATGCGGCGGCCGTAGCGCTTCTCTGCACGCTACACCCCGAAAAGAAATTTAATTGTGTGTCGTGGAAAGGAGAAAAACGCTTTCCCGGTTTCCGTGTGTGGACGAAAACCCTCCCAAGGGAGAGGACTCACGGCTTGCAAGGCTTGCTCGTGTTGCCCACAGATGAGCCCATCACGAGAGAGCTCTACGCTTAGTACTAAGCCGTGGTAGGCGTAAGTGTGCACTCGGTGGTGTTTAAAATTTGCAGCAATTCAAGGAATAAATAGCTAGTGAAAATAATATAAAAGAAAAATAGGCCACACAAGATGATGGAGGAGGAACTCACCTTTGACGACTCTGAGCGAGGTCAGCCAGGAATAAACCCTGGCTCTTATGGTCTTCTCGATCAGCGCTCTGCCGGTACGACTACGCAAATCGCTTCGCTCTTGATCTGGACTCACGCGACAGTGCACAGACATTCTCAACTTTCCCAGCATGTTGAGCTTTGGGCCCTCCAGGCGCACTGCGGTACACCTCTAAACTGCTGCCAGGCATGCTCGCCATACAACGTCTGATTTGCTGAGAATGGGCGCACTTCCACCACAGGGCTGGCCCTTCCGGCAGTCAGTTCGCCTGCTTTTGCTGCCCCCGGTGCCGTACCCCGTGATGGGGTTCTCCTACTGCTCCTCACCGCTCGCCCCTCCTCCCGTGGGCGTTGTTCCCGACACGCCTTCTCTCGCGCCTCGGCACAGCTTCCTCCTCGCAGGAGAGGTTCGCCACTCCCGTGCTCGCTCCTGTGGCCTATCAGTCAGACTGACCCAATAGGAGGACGGCACCTGACACAGGTGTCGAGTGACGGCACGGCGGAGGCGATGTACATTCACAAGCTCGGGAGGAGCTTGAGCTTTAAGAACGTCGTCGTCAGCTCGCTCAAGCCGTCGGTGCCCATTGTACGTGCGCCAGAACGGGATGCGTTGAGGGACTTGCTCATTTCTCATGTGCGATTCGGCTGGAGCGCAGTTGGTCAGTTCAGTCAAGTACAGCGGCAGATCGTTTACGTCACGGCTCACCTACACGACCGAGAAGCACATCTTCCTCGTCAACGGCCTCGCTGTGCGCCCTCCTTCTTCTTCTTCTTCTCCTTCGCTATCTCGCTCTCATCTTCTGACGGCGGAGCGGCCGGCGCGCCGGACGGGAGGCAGGCGGTCTCCACCAACTGGGCGGCGGGCGCCGAGGTCCTCTACTCGGTCACCGAGGCCAAGCCCAGCCGTACGCCTCGCCGTTCTCCCCAGAGGAGTCATCCCCATTGACTGAGCGGTGTGTGTGTTGCTGTGTGTGGCTTTGCAGTGTCGGTGGGCTTGCGCTACCTGAAGCGGGAGGGCTCCACAAGCGACGCAACGACCGAGTTTACCGTGGCCGCTGCCGTGCGCCCTTGACTTGTTTTGTTTTGTTTGTTGCCTGGCCGGGGCCTCACACTTGGCGGCTGGCGGTGGCGCAGGTTATGGGCCCCATCAGGACCACGTTCACCCGCGAGGTTTTGCCTTCGGTCCACCTTTCCACGCGGTGCGCCACTGGCGTTTGGCTCTGCCTCGCCTGACCTCCCGCCTCTGACCACCCGCGCGTTACGCAGGTATGAAGTCAACATGAACGACCTCCACGCCCGGACCGCCGCTGGCGTTGAGGTGCGCCCGACCGAGAGCTTCCCCTACAACTTCAAGGCCAAGTTCGACACCGAGGTACGCTTGCTCCTTCCCGTCCAGGCCAGCTCGTGACAAACAACCGCTCGGGCGAGTGCAGGAGGGCGTGGGGCTGGCCATTGGTCACAAGCTCGAGAAGGGCCGCGGGGCGTGGATGTTTGCCGTCAACTACGATCGCCGCACCGGCCCGCAGGTCGGCCTGAGCTTCCTCTTCTAAGAGCTTGTTGTCCGGAAGAAAACAATAACAACAAGAAAATGAACAAATCTGGTCTTATCGTTGGACCCGGCGTGGGCACACTTGTCATGGGAGTTACGTGTGCATGCTCTCTCCGTTTGCCTCAGTAAGCTCGGATCTTCGCTCTCTCTTTCGTTTTCGTTCTTTTGGATATCTGAAAACTTTATTATTGGGGGCGTGCACAACTGCTACTGGTTCAGGACCCACCCAGGCTTGCGCTTTTCGAGGAAGGCAGACAGGCCCTCTTGGCCCTCCTTTGACACCCGAATGCGCGCGATCTCGCTGGCCACTTGCTCCTGTGTGTGTGGAGAGGGCATACAGTTAAGACGCGCGAAAACAAAATTGGAAGGAAGTTCCTTTTGTAGAAACCTTCATGTCGGCGATGCCTTCGCTCTTCTGAGGAGTTCCGAGAGCGTGGTAGACGTTGTTGATCAGCTGCTTGCACGAGCGCATCGCTGCCGGCGAATTGGCCTTGATTTCCTGTGGGCCATTGAAGAGAACGAGAGAGAGAGAGAGAGAGAGTGGCAATGAGTGAACGCCCAACGGACGCAGTGCAAGTTACGTACGTTGATGACACCTTCAACGGCCTTGTCGAGCTCCTCGACCGTCTCGAAGGAGCCCTGAATGAGGCCAAGCCGTGTCGCTTCGGTCGCGTTGAACCGCTCACCTTGCGTGTGCAGGTAGCCAATCGGGTGTCAGCACACTCGGCCGCACAGAAAGGGAAAGAAGAAGAAGAAGAAGAGAGGTGGACGCACCGGTGAGGAAGTAGCGGGAGCAGTTGCCCTTGCCGATCTTCATCATGACAAAGGGCGAGATCACGGCAGGAATGAGGCCCAGCTTCACCTCGGTGAACCCAAACACGGCCTTGTTGACCGAGAAGGCGAAATCGCAGGCGGAGACGAGGCCCGACCCGCCACCGATGGCGTTGCCGTTGATGCGGCCGATGACGGGCATCGGGCAGGCGTAGATGGCGTTGAACATGTCAAAGAGCTTGTGCGAGTCCTGCTCGTTCTCTTTCTGCTCGCGAATACACGACCGATGCATGCACGACGAATAAGCATCCCAGAAGAGAAAGAGCGTAGGTGAGGCGTGCGTACTTGCGTGTAAGTTGCCATCTTCTTCATCCAGTTGAGGTCAGCACCAGCCGAGAAGGACTTGCCGTTGCCCGTCAGCACAACGGCACGGAACTAGAGTAGTGAAACACCAAAGATTACACCCAGGGGCTCAAGCACCAACAGAGCAAGGGCGGGCACCTTCTGCTGAGCGGCATCGCGCTGGATTGTGGTGAAGGCGCTGGTGATTTCTGCGATGACCAATTCGTTGAAGGCATTGTGCGTGTCTGGCCGGTTGAGGGACACCCATCGCACCTCTCCCTTGTCCTCCACCTGCACAGCATGCATGTGTGAGGCGACGGCAGCACAAGGAGGGCCATGAAGAGTACGCGTACGTTGATGAACTCATACTTGGAAGCACCTTCTCCGGTGGCATACAGGCGCATGCTTAAGCCCGCAGCAGCACGGGTGCCGGTCGAGGCCGAAGCTGGGGCATACGCTCGCCGAAGAACTGCCACACGCCGCATGCTTTGAGTGATCGAAGCAACAAACACTTTTTTGCTTCCTGTTTGGGTTTCTTTCGCCATTTTCCTTTCGGGGCTGCCCGAGAAGCACACGAGCTAGTCCGGCTTCTGCCACTTCTTTAGCGCAACCGACCGATGATGCAGCGCAGCTTGCTCGTTTCTTTGGTCCTGGCTTTTGTTGTGGCGACGGTTGTGGATGCAAGGTTCACCAATGGCCTGAAGGGAGGCGAGCCCGTGCGCAACGCGAGGCCTATTGTTGGCGTCATGGCCCAGCCCACCTACGCCGACCCCCAGTACAACGGCCTCGGTCGCACCTACCTTGCCGCTGCTTACGTCAAATGGTGCCGCCCCGCTGACACCTCTTCCTCCTTCCGAGCTCTTCATTAAACTTGCCCACGTTCATCGGACGGCGCAGGCTCGAGAGTGCCGGGGCCCGCGTCGTCGCCGTGCAGTACGCACCCCTTCACCGGTGTAGCTTTGACTCGTTGCATTAACTTCCTTTGACCACAAGGTTCGACTTGCCCGAGCCCGCGTTGGTCCACCTCCTCGAGAGCATCAACGGTATGAGCCCCAGCACGACCACAGCTGATACAAACGTTTACCCTCCTCATGCACCGGCGTACAGGCGTGCTCTTCCCGGGCGGCGAACTCGATATCCCCGGTTCGCAGTACCAGAACACAAGCAAGTTCATCTACAACTGGGCCAGCAAGGTACCCCCCTCCCAATCAATTCGATCGCGTTGGCGGTGTTGTCTCTGCTGACTTGTAGAGGCAATATGTGCTCGCTCGCGCCAGCAAAACGAGGCCGGCAACTACTTCCCCCTCTGGGGCACTTGCCAGGTGCTTCCTCTGCTGTCGTGGATCACGCTGGATCGTTTAGGTGTGGTCGCGGTGGCTCATCGCGTATGGCGCGCAGGGCTTTGAGCAAATGGCCATCCTGGCGTCGGGCGACGACACGATCCTCACCGGATTCGACGCCGAGAACCTGACCCTCCCGCTGTCCTTCACGCGCTTGGCCCCGTCCAGGTGCGTCCATCATGCTCGCGCTCCTTGGCCCCGCGGCAAACTGAACGCGCCCCTCGCGTCCTTTACCCAGCCGCCTCTTTGGGTCGATGGAGCAGCGCATCGTCGAGATCTTCCGCACGCAGGCCATCACCGAGAACTTGCACCAGCTCGGCCTGTCGCCCAATCTCTATGCGCGTAAGTGGATGTCTCTCTTCCCCTTCCACATGTGCGCTGGCGAACACGGGATTGACTGCTCGCCGGCCCGCCAGACAACGAGCATTTCCTGTCGACGTGGGATGTCCTGTCCCTCAACCAAGACCGTCGAGGGCAAACATTCGTGTCGTCGATGGAGAGCAAGCGCTATCCGTTCTACGCTGTGCAGTTCCACCCGGAACGGAACGCCTTGTACGTTGTTGTCGTCGTTGTTCTCTCGTTGTGGGTGCTAGGCGTTGATCTCTTGACGATTCCAGTGAGTGGGACCGCGACGAAGCCTTGAGCCACACGGCCGACGCGGTTGCGGCCATGCAGGCGCTGGCCAACTTCCTCGTCAGGTGCGGAACGTGTGCTGCCGTGTATTCTGCCTGGCTTGCTTTCTTGCTTGCCTGTCATTGACGATGTTGATGATGAGGGCAGTGAGGCGAGGAAGAGCGGCAACAGCTTCGCGAACAAGACCGAGGAGTACTCGGCCCTGATCTACAACTACACTCCGCTCTACACGCCCAACATCGACCGGTACTACGAGCAGGTCTTCTTCTGGAAATGAGGAATGAGCCTTGGGCTTGTGTGATTGTTATCGAAGCGTCCATTACTTCCAGTTGGCAACAATCCAGTCCTTGTCAACCCACACCTTGGCCTGCAGGTCGTTCTCCTCGAAGAACTTCTGCAGCGTGGTGCTCCTCTTGCTGCACGGGGCGGAAGAGGGCGCTCACATGAGCGAGAATTGGTGGAAGGGGAGCCAGCTCTGGCCGGAGGAACGCACCTGCCCGCTGATATGGGAGCCGTGACCTTTGTGCGCGACCTCTTGGCCTCGCGTGGCGAAGGGGAAGTCGTAGAAGAGGAAGTGAAGAAGGGCCTGACCGGTGGGGCTGCCCCGCCATCAGGATCTTCCTCTTCCTGCTCCTCCTCTTCTCGCTTTCGCTTCCCCTTTCCTGTGTCCGTCGGTCGCGGCACTGAACTGCCCGAACCCCTGCTCACCTGGCGGGTGAGCAATGAGGTTCAGCTGAACGACGAGGCTGGAAAGGTGGTTACTCGAGAAAGGCGAGAGCTTGCGCCTGCGTTGCAAAGCCCTTAAACTTGGCCCCTGAGAACCCATCCACTTGCGCCTTGCACTCCTCCCTGCGCAGGCGGAGAAGATGAGCCCAAATTGTCAGCTGAACAGAAACAAAACAAACGTGCCAAGTTTCAAAGATGCCAGTCGTGTGCCCCACCGACACGGCGTAGAACTTCTTCTTCTTGCTCATCGCGGCTGGCCAGACCAGAGAATGAAGGGGCTTGTGGCGCCAAAACGGGCCGTTTCGTGTTTGTTGCCCAGAGAAAAAGAAAAAGAAAAAAAAGGAACGAGAAAGATTTTATTTTTTGAATTATATTTTTGTTTTTGTTTTTTTAGCCCAGTGCCTGACAGCAACGCAACACAGGCTGTTGCTGCTTCACAAAAGGGTTTGAAGGAATCTCTTCACAGTGTCCACCAAAAGGGGATAGTTGATCGGCTTGGAGAGGTACTCGTTGCAGCCGGCCTCGATACAAATTCGTCTCTGTCGCGGTGTCGTATCGGCTGCGAAAGAACAATCAATCAGAAAAACTAGCTCCATCCACCCAAAGAGCAGCAGAAAGGCCGCACTGAACAGGAGAGGAGGTCGTACCTGTAAGGGCGATGATGGGCACCTTGTTCTCGATGCCCTGCGCCGTTTCGTACTCTCGGATGAGACGCGTGCACGTAACTCCGTCCATCACCGGCATATGGATATCCTGTTAAGTGTGTGCCATGACATCAGTCTTGTGCGTGTACGGAGGGGAAGGAGGGGCTTGGTGGACACGCACCATGAGTATGAGTTTGTACAAGTCGGGATTGGAACGGAACATGTCGAGGGCAATCTTGCCGTTCTGTGCGATGTCGACCTGAAAGTTCTTCCGTCGCAACACGCGCGCTCCTGCGTGCACGTAGATCAGGCCACGAGACATTTATCGTGAGCGCTCTGATTCTAGCAGAAAGTCGAGGCAGGGAGGGGAGCTGTACCGATGAGCGCGTTGGTGGCATTGTCCTCCACAAGCATGATCCGGATGCTCTGCTTGTTCTTGTCGGCCTCAGGCAGCTGTGTGAGGGAGTCGCTTCGCGACGTGCGCCTATAATCCCACCACAAGCCGTCATCATCCCATGAACAAAATCGTGACAGAAAAAAGGGCAAGAAAAGGGGAAGAGGCAGGGGCGTACCGCTGGTCGATCAGGTTCGCTCGGGTGCGTTGCTGCTTGAGATGAGCGTACTTTCGGAGCATCTCGTAGAAGGCAGCTTTGTCAACGGGCTTGCTCAAGTAGTCGTCCATGCCCACCTGCAAACAGGTCTCCCGCGAGTCGTCGGCCGTGAGGGCCACGATGGGCACATGGTTGGCCTGGGCCTCTTCGAGGCTCAGCTCGCTCTCCTGCGCTGCGATCCGCTCCTTCTCGCGAATGAGCTTGGTGGCCGCCCAGCCGTCGACGATCGGCATGCGGCAATCCTGTCACGGAGACGCACAGCTTTCAGCTTGACAATTCACACGAGACGAGACAAGCGCGAGGCGAGGGCGGTACCATGAAAATGATGTCAAACGGCGAGGACTCGGTGTAGGCCGTGACTGCCTGCTGACCGTCAGAAGCGATGGTGCACAAGTGGCCAGCCTTCTTGATCAGCATGTCCAGGATCTTGGCGCTCATTTTGTTGTCCTAAAACGTGGAAGAGGCGCGTGTGAGGAGACCACCCCCACTGGGCTGTTCTTGAGAGGGGGAACACGAACCTCAGCCACCAGGACTTTGAGCTGAATGCCGCCCAGGGGCTGGCCCATGGCCCGTTCCTCCTCAGCGCCCTTGCTCTCTCCTTCGCTTTGCGAGTTGGTAGGCACCTCAAGCGCGTAGCCGCCGCGTTTGCTGCCGGAGTGGTTCATCACAATGTTGAGCAGTTCCTTCTTCCGAAGCTGCACAGCATCATCATCAAGCTCGGTCAGCCTCGAAGAAGATTGACCAAAACAAGAACGTGATGAAGAAAAAAGGCACGAAGGTAGCGAACCGGCTTTAGGAGGAAGGCGTTGAGCGTCGGGCAGATCTGCTGGATTTCTTTCTTCTGTGCTGGCGTGCACCTGCGAGCCATTATGGGTTTAGCGTGGGCGGTGAAGCAACCAAGCTCTCTCTCTTGGAGGGAAAGGAAGGCGTACATCATAATGATGATCAAATCGCGAAGAGCGACCTCTTCCATGAGATGCTTGAACACTTCGACACCTGTGACTCCGCCCATCTAGACATTGTGTTTGGAAGTACGCATACGTGCATTGAGGAACGCGGTGAGGCCAAGGTGCCCATGGGCGTAGGGGTAGGCCCCAAATTCAACCACGAGAAGGCCGCCAAGCAGTGCGCACCATGTAGTCCAGGAACAGCAGCTTGTAATCGCCCTGCTTCAGCTCCGCGAAGCCCTGTCGCCAATTCAAAGCTGTCGGTGCGCCAACCATGAGTGAGTAAGAAGAACCCGAATGTTGGGCGCGCGACTAACACAGCAGGAACGCACCATAGCTTATCCGGCAACCGAACTGGGAGAGATGAGTGGTGATCTGCTGGCACACGTGTTCGTTGTCGTCGATAATATAAATCGGGAAGCCGGCAAGCGACACAACCACGCCTGAGATTTAATTGCATTATTTAGAGAAAAATAAATAGGTCAGCCCCAATCTTCGTCTGCGGAACGGTTTTGCGTCGAAGTGGCGAGAGAGCCACGAGGCGAGAAGGAGGAGGTGATAGTGAGGATGCGCACTTTCAGGTGGCGGGTGGTGGTAGTCCAGGCTGAACTTGGCACTGAACGTGAAGGTCGAGCCTTTGCCCTCCTACAGCGCACTCGAGTCAGAACACCATGAGAGCCCCAATGAGATAGAGCGACCAGAACGCACCTCGCTCTCCACGCTGATGCGCCCATCGAGGAACAATGACGTCAGCCGTTCGGCAATGCTCAAGCCGAGTCCGCTGCCACTGTAAACGTGCATTTGGGTTG